>JAFBMS010001162.1:37500-46260 GCA_019788955.1 Albula glossodonta | reverse complement strand
CTCAGGTATATTAATTTCTGGTGTTGTTGCGATGCACATAATGAGCAGATTATCAAAATGATAATTTTGAGAAGATAACTTGTGTTTACACAATATGTGTATTGAGCTAAGGAACTAAGATTAATATTTTGTCCAGACATACAGAACAAGATGACATCATCTAATATGCAACAAACCAAACCATTACAAGCTGTAACTTGCAAATTTCCTGAACCCAATGAAAAACAGGCTCAATAGGTATCACACAGAGATAGAAAACCTTGAAGTCAACATAGTACAAATATCTACCTATGAAATGAAACCACTGTGTGTAATATTACAGCCAGTGAAAGCTAGAAAAACTTATAACATCTTTTAATGTTTTATATATGCAGTGAATATTTACACTTTCCTATAAAAAAGTTTCAAAGAAATTGAAATAATCCTTCTTCAAAATATACAGTCAAAATATCTTAAAAGTGGGTTTTTCAGCTCCAAAGCTATATTTAGCAAGATCTGTGGCACTCAATTTTTCATGCAGGACCAAATAACTTCTAGATGTGGTAGAACAGTACAGCACCCCTTTACTCTGAGGGCAGTTACCACTATGTTCCATTGCAGGTCCCCTGACCTCCTTATTAATGGAGGCCTGTATGAGGTCCTCCATGCAGGAATCAGTTCCTCTGCACCTGTGAACCTTCATACCTTTCCAACCAGCCCCTGACTCCAGAACTCAGGACACAAATCTGGAACAGTCCTTCCACCTCTGGCAAGGGTTGCCTCCTGTGCTTGAGGATGGAGAACGCTGACCAGACCTCTCAGCAGCATCTCACACCGTCTAATGGAGTGTAGTCCTGGCCCGCTCGACAGTGGGCCAGCGGGTTAAAGAGCTTCATTAACCCCACCCTGGTAAAGGTATGGAGGGAGATCCCAGACTGTAGAGCGGCTTCAGAGAGAAGAGGGTTGTAAAACAGATACTCCTGGAACACAGTGACCGAAATCCAGGAAAACACAGGAGGAAATCTTTTGTCTCCAGCTCAAACCCCCAATTTCCTCTGGAAAAAGAGGGCTTCTGGCCCCAGCTCGGCAGTGTACAGTGGTCTCTTTGTGGCCTGTAGCCTAAAAGCTGCCACCCTGCAGCAAAGGTCGACCAGACCCTGACCCCCATCCTGCCTCCACAGGCACATACAGCCAGTGGTTCCCATCCCAAAAAAGGAGCAGAGCACTGAGTGAATCTCCTTCAATAATTGTGGGGTGTGGTCCTGGCAGGCCAGCCGCTGCCACAGCATGGAGGCCACCAGGCTGTTAATCACCAGCACCCTCCCCCTCAATGTGGCAGCAGCCACTTTCTCCTGGCCAGCTGTGCCTTTATCATGTCCAGCATCCACTCCCAGTTTTTCAGCATGTGCTGCTCACTCCCCACACACACACACAGCTTTCCTCACTCAGAGAGAAACAGATACAACACACACACACACACACACACACACACAGCTTTCCTCACTCAGAGAGAAACAGATACAACACACACACACACACACACAGCTTTCCTCACTCAGAGAGAAACAAATACAACACACACACACACACACACACACAGCTTTCCTCACTCAGAGAGAAACAGATACAACACACACACATACACACACACACAGCTTTCCTCACTCAGAGAGAAACATATACGACACACACAAACCCACACTTTGGACCCCTTCCCCCAGCACTAACCCTAACCTGGCTACCACCCCCCCCCCACTCCTGACCTTTATTTTTTTCCTTAAATGTTACCCCTTCCCCATCCACATATCCCCAGAATAAACAGTGGGTCAGCTATATCACATTCTTGCCTTTGTTTTGTCAGTTCTTTTGGGACAGTAGGGATCGGTGACTGAACCCAGGAGAGGGGTGGGACATGTGCCGGTGTGTAGGTCAGAATTATTTTACACCAGATATATTTATCTATTACTTTTATGTACTATTTTTCCTATTTTCACCTACCTCTAACCCTACCTCAGCAACAGAACACTCTCTCTCTCACTCTCTCACACACACACACACAGATTAAACTACTCTTCTCTGTAGTCAACTATCTACATTATACAATAAATACCTGAATTAGCTGAAATTAGTACACAGTGACAGTGAAGAGAGACATGGTTCAGTAGAGAGCCTTTATTGCAGTGATTTTCACACGCAATATCACACTTTATTTCAGTGAGTTCTTACACGCAGGACATCTACAGTTTAGGCTTCATTTGAGGAGTAGAACAAGCCTTTGCAGTCTAAATTGTCTTGTGTTCCAGCTATTCCTACTTTTTGGGTAAAGACGTCTCAAAGTGCACAGGTAAATTACCAATACAAGCAATGACAATGTATGGCATTCCAGGATTTTTTTCATAATTGCAATTTGTGTGTTCTCCCCCCACAAGAATACAGTCGACCACATTGAATGTTACTGTTGATTTGTAAAGATTTCCTGACAGCTTCACTCCTTTCTTACAGACTTTCTTTATTTCGTTTATATCCTTTGTGACAATGAAGCT
The DNA here is from genome assembly GCA_019788955.1 of Albula glossodonta. Taxonomy (NCBI): domain Eukaryota; kingdom Metazoa; phylum Chordata; class Actinopteri; order Albuliformes; family Albulidae; genus Albula; species Albula glossodonta. Next base: position 43,738 of record JAFBMS010001162.1, on the reverse strand, counting down.
GTTGATTTTTTTACACTCTTTTAATCCCTTATTTATTTTACGTGTTTTTATCAGGTCATTACATTCAAAGTTGTTGTGATCAACATGATGACGTTGTAGAAATTGGGTTGCTGACTCCGTGTTTTCCACTGCGCAGAGGACAGTGAGGATCATGACCAGCACAAGCAGGAGACCTTCATATTCAGACCCTATGGGAGGCAGAACCATAAGATTTAACAGGCTACACTTTACAATGAGACTACCTGCACTTTAAAAGGATTGGCTCAATGTTTTGTTAGAAATACATTCCCTGCCAGTGTAACAAATTGACATTAGCATGCACATTTGCAGTTTTTTGTATCTAAAGAGTTATGTCCACCAAAACCAGATAATGTAATATATGTGCAACAAAAAGACCAGACATATGAACATGGTGAGAGCCACATATATGCATGTTTTCAGTTATAAATCACCCTGATTCCATAAATTTGGCATATAAATACCCCCAGCAGCTCCACCCTGTTAGCGCCTACATTTAGCCATATATGGTATTTAAGAACACTAGGGGGTTGATTTACTAAGGTTTGTGTGTACTAAATCACACGTAAAATTGTTACCATGCACAAAAAATTGTACAAGATGATTATCTATGAGCCGCAAACAGAAATGTCATACCTTTGGCTCAGGTGGAAACATCTAAGGCTGGTTTGAGACTGCACCTTTTGATTCTTAAATCTGTGTTTCCAAATCATCTTGACCCACTTGTTCAAAAAGTGTAATCTGGATCAGAATGATCCATACAGGGAGTCCTCGGGTTACGACGGTCTCAAGTTACGACGTTTTGTGGTTACGACGCACTTCCATAAATTATTTAAAAAACCTAGTTTCGACCTACGCGGTTTGGTTCGTAAATACGAACACAGAAATAAAGATAAGAAATTGTTTTTTTATTACTCTTTCATTTAATTACTGTATTTTATATGTCCTTCATGTGTTGTGTGTACAGAGTGAGTGACTTAAGGTGTTAACTTAGGTATAATTTAGGTATAAATTCCGACTTACGTCGAAAATCGGCTTACGACAAGTCATAGGAACGGAACTCGTTCGTAAGTCGAGGACCCCCTGTATTTGGAAATCCCATGTTTTGCTATCCAGGATCAGGTAATCCATCTTAATCCATCTTGGATTAGATCACCCTCATCCAGATGCAGACTTTTCAAGATTACCAAATCTGGATTACCAGTGCTCTAAATGGGAATACATGTCACAATGAAGGCTACTAGCCAAGTAAAGAACAACAGGTAGAATAGCCAGTGTGGGGTCACTCTAAGTGTTTAATTTGAAGAGACAGAAAACACCATAATAAAACTATACGCACATCCCCTTCCATTTTCAATTTCTTTTAAATAGTCAGACCCCTCATCTGGTCCACGACAAACAAATAAAAACAAATATACATTATTGACAAATAATTTGTGGATTTTTTGAACATGTGTTTTAAATCATAAAAAGGCTAAATGTCCAATATTTAACAAAATAATGATCAGAGTTGCAGGTGCAATGTCTCCTCTTTGTGATGGCGGTATGATACACCTGAGTTTGCTTAAAGACCTGCACCAACCTCTGGCGTTCTCTTAGAATGAGAGACTGACTGGACGTGCAATAAGGGGTGCAATTGATAGAAACTGCTTTTGACTGGTTCATCTCTGATGATTGTGTCATTGTAATTAATATACAATGATAAATGACAGTTAAAATTAAATGTATTATTTTGTTTGATATTGACAGTTCTTTGGGGGATGATTTTATGGGGATGAAATCCTTTTTTAACTTTACTGAAAGGCTTAACAGGTAGCCTAATGTCTACTTTATCTACTTTATCACTGTAACCGTTAAACAAATCAAGTGAAAATATAAATAAATGTATATATACGACATGATACAAATGGTGTATCGTTTGACCAATTTTAAAGTTTTATTACATTTTGTCCTGAAATCCTCCCTGAATCCACCCTTCTGCTGGGATCAGGATAATCCCAATGATTTTTTTGGATCAAAGGTATCCCAATCCTAACAAAAAGGTTTGATCCAGATTTGAACGAAGTCTGGATTACATGATCTAACCAAGTTTCTTTTGAACAACCCATTTTCAAGATTTGATCTAACTGCCGAAATCTGGTCAGATTACTTTTGAAAAACTGGGCCACAGTGATGATGTTGATGAATGTTGTTTTGCATGGAGAATGACAAGATAAACAAGTAAGAGCAACACATTTCTACATCATTTATTCATGTTAACAACTAAATTATGTAATGGGGTGCATGAACCTGTATTATACAGTATCACCGCTTATAAGATTCACTGATGCTTGAAAATATATGAACTCTTTTGGCAGGATCTGTATTTTAACATATTTTAGACAGAAATCCTATTTAATCTTCCCTGCTTAATAATAATAATAATAATAAGAAGAAGAAGAAGAAGAAGAAGCATGAAAAATAACATAAACAAAAAAAGATTCCACTACCCTACTCCTACAGCACAGTCTTGCCCTACCCTACTCTTACAGCAGAGTCTTACACTACCCTACTCCAACAACACAGTCTTACACTACCCAACTTACATTACTCTACCCTTACATTACTCTATTCCCAAAGCAGTGTGTCTGTACCCTTACATTACCTTATTCCCAAAGCAGAGTGTCTGTAGCCTTACATTACTCTATTCCCAAAGCAGAGTGTCTGTACCCTTACATTACCTTATTCCCAAAGCAGAGTGTCTGTACCCTTACATTACCTTATTCCCAAAGCAGAGTGTCTGTAGCCTTACATTACTCTATTCCCAAAGCAGAGTGTCTGTACCCTTACATTACCTTATTCCCAAAGCAGAGTGTCTGTAGCCTTACATTACTCTATTTCCAAAGCAGAGTGTCTGTAGTCTTACATTACTCTATTCCCATAGCAGAGTGTCTGTACCCTTACATTACCTTATTCCCAAAGCAGAGTGTCTGTACCCTTACATTACCTTATTCCCAAAGCAGAGTGTCTGTAGCCTTACATTACTCTATTTCCAAAGCAGAGTGTCTGTAGTCTTACATTACTCTATTCCCATAGCAGAGTGTCTGTAGCCTTACATTACTCTATTTCCAAAGCAGAGTGTCTGTAGTCTTACATTACTCTATTCCCATAGCAGAGTGTCTGTAGTCTTACATTACTCTATTCCCGTAGCAGAGTGTCTGTACCCTTACATTACCTTATTCCCAAAGCAGAGTGTCTGTACCCTTACATTACTCTATTCCCATAGCAGAGTGTCTGTAGTCTTACATTACTCTATTCCCAAAGCAGAGTGTCTGTACCCTTACATTACCTTATTCCCAAAGCAGAGTGTCTGTAAACTTACATTACTCTATTCCCATAGCAGAGTGTCTGTAGTCTTACGTTACTCTATTCCCATAGCAGAGTGTCTGTAGTCTTACATTACTCTATTCCCATAGCAGAGTGTCTGTAGTCTTACATTACCCTATTCCCATAGCAGAGTGTCTGTAGTCTTACATTACCCTATTCCCATAGCAGAGTGTCTGTACCCTTACATTACCCTATTCCCATAGCAGAGGGTCTGTAGCCTTACATTACTCTATTCCCATAGCAGAGTGTCTGTACCCTTATATTACCTTATTCCCAAAGCAGAGTGTCTGTAGTCTTACATTACCCTATTCCCAAAGCAGAGTGTCTGTAGCCTTACATTACTCTATTCCCATAGCAGAGTGTCTGTACCCTTACATTACTCTATTCCCATAGCAGAGTGTCTGTACCCTTATATTACCTTATTCCCAAAGCAGAGTGTCTGTAGTCTTACATTACCCTATTCCCAAAGCAGAGTGTCTGTACCCTTACATTACTCTATTCCCATAGCAGAGTGTCTGTACCCTTACATTACTCTATTCCCATAGCAGAGTGTCTGTACCCTTATATTACCTTATTCCCAAAGCAGAGTGTCTGTACCCTTACATTACTCTATTCCCAAAGCAGAGTGTCTGTACCCTTACATTACTCTATTCCCATAGCAGAGTGTGTTTGGTTTGTGTGCAAAGAGAGGGAGGAATGGTATCTTACCTGCTTCCTGAAGAGCAGAGAGAGAGAGTGAATTCCTTTCACTGGAATTCTCTTTATGTACATCAACCTTACCAGAGTTCAGAATACATTAAACAAATTACTACTTAACATGGAAATGATTTTTTCATTCAGCATTTCATAGACACAGTCCCACTTTAGAGTCAAAGATATATTTTAATTCCATTTTAAAGGAATTCCCATTGTTTTTAGAATCCTGTAATTACAGTCTGAAAAGTGTTTGTGTTTTTATCTGTGCTAAAATATATTTATAAAGAAGACAGTGTATATTTTCATTCTTTAACCATATACCATATTCTAATATTACCAAAAGAGTGATGCAAAGAAAAAAAAGTTTTGAAAATGGACAGCACATGCAAATCACTAACAGGTAAATGCATTTTTAAATCTATACAGCTTTAATGAACTGGTCTTTTTCCTCACCGGTGATTCCAAACCAGGAAAAGTTGCTTAAAAAACTGTTTTAAATGTGAAAGCTGTTCTCTGACTATCCAGATAATGGAGCCATTTATCTTATGAAAACATACATTCACATGTATGAAACTGTACAACAATCCTTCATCCTCTTTTTAGAATGGAAAAATAATTCAAATTAAAAAAATGATAAACACAAAAGTGTTTCTGTGTGTGTATGTCTTTGTACGTATGTGTGCATATATATATGTGTGTTTATGCCTCCGTGTGTGTGTGTGTGTGTGTGTATACTGTTTATACACGCATACATATATGTACACATCTACATATGTTACAAATTGCAAAGAGAGAAAGCCAACAGAATATTTGACTGTATATAAACATATATCCACACACTCATTACATACAGTTCTTTGCTAATCTCAAATCTCATTTCATATATATAAGTTTATATACATATACATACACACACACACACACCATAGCCATATCCACCCCTTTACATAATTAGTTGTTGACAGCTCAAGGTTAATTTGAGTGGGAGGAAACAACAGAGTGACTCTTTGTAATTGCATGAGGTTCCTCTAGTCTTAGTTTTGTCTGCCACACTGTCTGATATTGTGGGTTATTGCTGCCCTCTGTGTTCTTGCTGCCCTATTTATGTCTGTAGTTTTATCCTTCTATGTTGTTGCCCTGATTATGTCTGTACTTTTACCTCTCTGTGTTTCTGTTGCCCTGCTGCTGTCTGTAGTTTAACCCCTCTGTGTTTTTGTTGTTACTCTGATTATATCTGTAGTTTTACCCCTCTGTGTTTTTGTTGCCCTGATTATGTCTGTACTTTTACCCCTCTGTGTTGCCCTGTTCAGTTATAATGAATTACTGTTGGAATTTGATTGTGACTATTTGACAATGATTTGTACAGTGTGTTTTAATTATTTTAAAAGCACTTATAAATACAATTCACTGTACTTTTCACTATGATAATTTGTTATTTACATATTATATACATACTCTATTATATTATTAAAAATTGACTGTTATTGACTGACAAGGATATTTGTTTGACAGTTTGCATTTGATAACTGCTTCCCTTGCAGTAGAGTGAAACACAAGGCTTGTCCATGAATAGGTATTTATTAACACACAAGTATAATCTCTCTCACATTCACACTGCTGCAGAATAATGGGAGGGCTACACACAGTGAGTAAAATAAAACCTGCACAAAGCTGTGTGCATGCTGTGGTATAACAAAGGGCAGGAGACATTATGCTGAAGCAAATACTGTGATCACCACAGAGATAACCCCCTATGAAATTATACACACTGCTATAAACTAAGCTCACACAGACACTCGCAGAGTTCTTACATTCACATCACCCCATAGATAACCTGTATTAGACTAAACACACTACTATAAACTAAGATCACACAGACACACTGAGGTCTTAAATTCAGAAAAATTGCAGCATTATTCCCAGTAGGATATGGAGTGATTCCTTTTTAATAAATAACTGAATATGAATTTCAAAGCTAACAGCACCTCAACTTCATCACTTGCAGCCAGTTCTGAGAACAGTTTATCATTGAGCCCAGAGGGTGGGTGTTAGAATCCCACCTTGCCATTACCGGCCTATGGACGGAGGCCCACATCGGCATGGCAACAACTGGCCCAGCCTTGCTGGGGATAGTATGGGTGTAGGCGGGTTAATAGTT
>JAFBMS010001162.1:0-35000 GCA_019788955.1 Albula glossodonta | reverse complement strand
TGCTCTATGTGAATATTCTGATTCTGAGTCTTGAAACTTCCTCTGACACCTGCATTCATTAAGTCCACTGAATTGGTGGCAACAAGGAGAACAGGATGAGTTAACACACTTTGAGCTCTGAATAAAATACGGCAGTATGCATTTGTATTGAGTCATGCATACACATCCACACACACACACACATATACAAACGTGCATGTTCACTCATACACGCACACACGCCCAGATACACATATTCACACAAACACACATACGCACACAGTTGAAAAGTTATAAATGAACAAGCTCAAGAAAAGCACTGCCATACGAATAATATGTTTTTCCAGCTGCTCACACCACAAAGAGATAACCTCATTATCTAATGTCAAGCACTGTGGGCTTTGGACTCATTTGTATTGATTACAGATAAATGAGCATTAACAGCTAACGGCCTCTGTGAGAGGTAACAAGTGGAGCACTGTTATTTTATGGGACACTAGAGGACAATGAACAGCTGTATTTGCTCAGTTTCAGTGCAGAGGAATCCATGCATGTAAGAGGACACTGATGTGAGGAAACTTCTCTGTAACTCTGGAATGTCCATAACTATGAAAGTTTCTGTTTCAGCCTCACCAGTCATACAGTAACTGCACATTCTCAGCTTTTTACATGCATTTTTGACCAGATTCTGACAGCAGTATTCATCTGGTGGATTAATATTCCCATAACATAGAGGGCTCTGCAGGCCTTTTCTTTCAGTGAATTCAGTGACAGACCAAAGTTTCCTGAGGCTTTAATTTTCAGTTGTAGTTGACGATGAAATAAGGTGTTCTTTAGGGCAACGTTTCCTAGAATGAGCATGCGCCAGCTTTCCTTAGATCCTGCCCTTTTTTGGAAGATTTCTGATTTTTTAGGATTTACTTTCAGGACCATGTTGTAGCCCCTGTTCGGTGAATGTCAGCAGCACCAGGTCATCCACACAGAGGGGGTATTTAACATCTGTATTGTTTAGTGTTAACTAAATGCAAGTTAATGTAACTTCTGTTGTATGTAGTGTTAGGCCAGGGGCTTCAGATTCTTACCCTTACCCTAACCCTAACCCGAACCCAAAAGCACTACTAACTCATGTCTATGGATATTAAACAGAGAAGCGGGCACATTGTGCTCTCCCTCACACTTCACCCTTGAGTGAAGAGGTCAGGGGGGTTCAGCCGGCTCCCTTTAGGAATTAGATGGTAGGAAAGGTATTTGGAGCAGGGAAAAGGGTTAGTCTCTAGAGAGACAACAGAGTGAAAGGGACAATCTCTGTGCGTGGGAGTGTAAATTGGTTTGGGAATGTTGGTTGGTAAAGAGCTAAATTTTGGTTGAGTTTTCATTATTATTATTTTTTGTTTAATTAGGCTTCTTATATGCCTAGAGTTTTTGGTCTAGGATTTATTTTACATTTTTTATGTTTGAGTTTTGCGTGTGGCTGGGCTCTTGTTTAGGGAAGAATTACACAGTATACATAAGCTCAGACACAATGAGGTGGTTTAGCTGTGGGGAACCGGGACATTTAAGACGGGCGTGCTCAAGGAACAGTGGCATAGTTGAGGCAGGTCCTGCTGGGGAGAGTGGTGAGCGGGCCGGTGAAGTTTCAGCTAATAATGCTGAGGCTGGTAGCCCCGAGGCGGCAGTCCCTGAAAAAAGGTCTGATCCTGCAGATGCGGTGGAGGCTAACCTCGCTGAAGGTGAAGCACTCCGTGATACCGAGGGGGTTCAGACTGTCATCAAAAAGACCAAGAAGGGGAAAACAAAGACGAGAGTTGGGAGCAAAAGGTGCGGCAGTGTGGGGAGTCAATCTGACACGCAGCTCCTCACGTCCGGGCTAGCGGAGACTGGTGCAGACCGGGGGAAGGCCGGGGGGGGAGGGGGGTCCTTGCCTGTTAGCACAATGCCTCACTCAGGTGACATGGAAACCGAGTCTGTGGGAAGCAGTGGGGCGCTGGAGGCAGGTTGTAGACCTCACCCAGGAGAAGACACCTTGGATGGAGGCGTCACTCTCACAGTATCCCTGTCTCAGGGTGATGTTTCTGATGCTGGAGATTTTGAACTTGATTCTGATTATGAGGACGGAGGTGGGGAGGATGAAGATTTATCAGGGAGTGGTAGTTTGCCTGGTGGGGCAACCAGTCAGCAGTTTAGGAAGAGGGTATATTCAGTGAACCTACATTAGTAATTTTTTGGATATTATGAAAGATCAGTGGAAAGTTGATATAAGCTCATATTTTCCAGATCCAAAGGTTTAACTGTTTTAACTTTTGCGCTCTGCAGTTTTCAGAAAAGCCAGTTTTGTGGAGTTGGATAAACCCATGCGGTATCGCCTTGAGAAGCTCATCATGAGCATACTGTGGCAAAATCACAGTAATGGCTCTGGTTATTCGTAACTTCCTGTCGCCTTTGTTCATTTTAGTTGTTTCGTTTTTTTTCATTTACCTTATGCCAGTCTTTCAAAATGGGTCTCTTAACGTGAACGGGTGTAGGGACAGAGGGAAGTATTCAGCTTTGTGTGATTTTTTACGACAGAAAAGAACAAAGATAATTTCTTCACTGGAGACTCACACAGATAGCCTTAACAATAGTCACTGGATGAGGGAATGGAAGGGGGAAATCATTATGAGTTACTGCTCGAATGTTAGTGCCGGTGTGGCTGTACTTTTGTCTCCAGGGTCTGGGGTAATTATTAAATATACTGAAGAAATCGTGAAAGGGAGGCTGCTGATGGTAGACGTACAGTTTGGGGAATTTTATTCTTTTTAACATATACACTCCCAACTGTGGGAACGATTGAATAGAGTTTTTCAAGGAACTTTCTGAAGCTCGACAAAAAATTTAACACAAATGATTTAGTGGTTATTGCGGGGGATTTTAATTGCACGGTTAATCATATGCAAAACAGAAATCACGAGGAGCCCAACCCTCAGTCAGGACTTTTCTTGAAATCGGTGTTGAAATATTTTGATTTCGTAGATGTGTGGAGGTTTCTCTGTCCCTCTACAACACAATTCTCCTGGATTAAGTTACATTCCAATCAGTTATCGGGGCTCCACTTGATAAATTTTATTTGTCAAAACATAATATGGCCAGGTTCATCAAAAGCTCTATAGTATATAGCTTTTATATAGCTCTATAGCTCTATAGCCATATCTCTGACCTTTTCTGCTCTGTTTCTGTTTCTTTGCCTGAAGTTACTCTTAAATCATCTTTTTGGCGTTTCAATAATAAACTTCTTTTTTTTAAAATTTGCATCCCTGATTTTTCCCCTTTTTCCCCAACCCGAATGTTCAACTGAACTGATTGATCACACCACAGCCCCCGCCCCTGACAGCTCTGGGAGGAGTGGTATGCGCATGTGACTCCTCCAAATCACGTGTCAACACAATCTTGCTTCTTATTCACATTGCGGCTGCACCACCAGTTGCACACTGCCTATGACGTCGGAGGAAGATGTGGTCAGCGTACAGTCGGTTCTTGCCACCGCAAGCGCCCAAGCAGCCCCGAGGAGGGTGCTATTGTGATGGACCAACTGGAGATTTTTTGGCCTGACCTACCCCGTATCGACCCCTGGTGAGGCTGGCCGATTGTTGCCTTGCCAATAGAGCCTCTGGCCATGGTTGGGAATGGCGAGGCTGGGAATCGAGCCCCTGACCTCAGGACCTGCAGGCAGCAGGTGGTTCCTATGGGACATAGGAAAGGTGCAGATAAAAGCATTCTGTTAGCATAGTGTTTCTCAACGGGGGCGGTACCGCCCCCCAGGGGGCGTTCGTACAACGTTGGGGGGCGCTGGAAGCGCGGCAGCTGAGAAGGGGGCGCTCAGGCACAAACAGGGGGCGTTAACCACAGTTATTCATCATAACTTTTAAGCCTCTGTCAGTACAAAAAGTGATCATTTGAATTTGAATCAAAAGATATAATTATGTTTTTGCGCGACTAAAGCCTGGTTCATACTCACATACTGAAATCGCAGAATGTTCGTGAACGTTCTAATGTCGCCCGACGTTAAAGTTAACAAAAAGTATAAACGCACTTAAGTATCATTCCGACGACATTTGACACTCATCGATAATAGAGGAAGAGGCCATAGTCATCACTCTCAGTTTTTCCGGTGCTCTACTCCTCATAAGGAGAAAGCAAAGACGGAGTATTATAGCAGGGCAGTGAATTCTACACGGCACGTAGTGGGAGAATACTTCTCACCTTTAAGAGCAATGAAATTTAAAGATATAGAGTACTACAGCCATTACATCAGGATGCTACCAAAATATTTGTTAGGCTATTATCTGTTGTTGCACCAGGACTGCAACATAGGTCAACTCATCGTCAGCCGATATCCCCCGGTGAAAGACTGAGCTTGACATTACGATAGGTTATGTACAACCTTAACATATGCTGCCAGGCTTCAATAATACGTAAAAGATGTACAAATGAAAGTTAGTCTGTTTTTAAAAGAAAATGATTGAATTGTTCTAAATGAGAAACACGCGAGTTTGTGAGCTCGCTACAAATGTGTAATGGTAACCATTCACAACAGAGACTATTATAATCATGTATGTCACAGTACTATAGGCTAGGTTAAACTGGAAATCAATACATTTACCAGCAGACCAGGAAATGCAGAAAAGTTGACAATAAGAAAGCAGTCTAACAAATGCGCTCCATACTTGACCTCATCTTGTCATGCTACAGACTAATCACTTTAAAATCATCTTTAAAATCAATTAAAACACGGAATCTTACATTGCTTTCTCGTTTCATTTTTCTACCATGACGTTAGCCTGGAATTTCTGAAACGAGCTAGCATTAACAACATAAATTCCACTTTTAAATATGGGTGGTGTGGCAAGACGTAAGCACTCAGTTACAGCGAATCACTAAGCAGGTATTGTTGTTAGCCTGCATATCTGTCTAACTAACATTAGCTCTGTAAGTTAGCTGAGTAGAGCTTTAAGCAGTTATACAAGATGTTACGAGCTAGCTACGAGAGCTATTTACGAGTAGTTTTTATTTGGTAAGCAATTGCTGACCTGGCATTCTCCTTTTTTTCTGGCATCTTTCATCTTTTAATCTGCCTGGTCATAGGTATATGCAAGGGTGTGCCATCACAGCACTTAGTGAGTTTTGTTTGCCTGATTGTTTTTCTGTGAAATTGCAATCACATACTGTATATGTACAACAATTTCAATCAGTTCTCAAGTGTTACTGTTTTTTTTCCCCAAAAGACAATATTTTCCTAGTTTTCCTGGAATGGTTACTTAAAAAATCAGAGAGCAAGTGTTTAAAAATAGGCTTATGAACAATGTTCTTGGTTAATGACTGCATTCTCTGATAGGAAACATAAATGTCATGTAGCCTCATCACATTCAAACATAAATAAAATATAACCACTTGAGGCCTTTTCTAAAAACAGAATATATCACTCATATTTCAACATTTTGACAATCATTTTGACCAAAAACACTGGTCTCTGTGAGTCAGTTTTCTAATTTGAGTTTTTCACTGTAAAATATTTCTGGCATGGTCAGTTGGTCAAATGATCTACTCTACCCACTAATTTCTACTGCATATACTTACATCTATATCACATCACTGCCTTTGAATGTGTGTGTGTTTTTTTTTTTTTTGTTTTTTTTTTTTGGGGGGGTGGGGGGCGGCAGGGTATATCATGATGAGGTGAGGGGGCGTTCGTTCAAGAAAGGTTGAGAAACACTGTGTTAGCAGTATGGAGAGAGCAATACAAGTGTTGTGAAGGAGCAGATCAAGAGGATGGAGAGAGAGATGATGGAGCTGCATTCCAATCTACATGATGTGACGGGGCACAGGCTGGGCAGAATCTTTAGAACAATAAGAAGTTCTTGAGTGACATCCTGGAGGAGTGGGGGCAGGCAGCACTGATTCAGGCCCGATATGCACAGAACCATATGAACATACCTACTACTTTCTATTTAGGCTTGGTAGAACCAGGGAAAAACTTATTTTCATAAGTTTAATATTATTATTCACAGTTTTAAACCACAGGATGGGCAAGAGGTGACGGACCAGGAGCAGATACGGAGACATTCTTTCTTTTCTGAGCTGTATCGGGCGGAGAGCTGTGAGGAGAATGCAATGGTGGAACTACATCAGGGCTTGCCTAGGCTGCCTGAGCAGGACTGTTTGGCCATGGACGGCCCTCTGTCCAGGGAGGAGCTCGCCGTGGAAGGCACTCTGTCCAGGGAGGAGCTCGCCATAGAAGGCCCTCTGTCCAGGGAGGAGCTAGCCATGGAAGGCCCTCTGTCCAGGGAGGAGCTCACCATGGAAGGCCCTCTGTCCAGGGAGGAGCTCGCCATAGAAGGCCCTCTGTCCAGGGAGGAGCTAGCCATGGAAGGCCCTCTGTCCAGGGAGGAGCTAGCCATGGAAGGCCCTCTGTCCAGGGAGGAGCTAGCCATGGCAGCAAGTGAACAGAACTGTGGGAAATCCCCTGGGTTTGATGGCCTCACAGTCGAGTTTTACAAAGACTTTTTGGAGCATTATTGGTTAGGACGTCTGGGAGGTTATCCAGGAGAGCTGTAAGAAGGGGGTGCTGCCCTTGAGCTGCAGAAGGGCAGTTTGGACCAGGACTTCAGACCTGTTTTGGGGTTTTTTGCGTTTTTTTCCCCTGATTCGAACTGGGTTTAGCTCTTTTTGGGTGAAAATGGGGGTGCTTAGTGGGAGTCATGGGTTTTAATGTTTCCCCAACAATGCTGTGTCAGTAAAAGACTGTCTGCTTGCAGTAGGAGAAAAGGTGGGCCATGGGAACATAAAAACCACATCTAGGGTGAATAAGGTGGATGTCATTTTTTGAAGCAAATGAGACCCTGGTGCACCAGGTGGTTACGGGGGGGTTATCTATAAACGGTAGTTATGTAGCTGCTTTGCCGTTGTCTTCACCAATAATGAAATTTGTCCTGTCAGATATCCCGCCATATATTGATGATCAAGTGCTCATAAATGCCTTGGCGAGGTATGGTAAAGTGATGGGCACAATCAAGCCCATACCTCTAGGATGTAAAAATGAAAAGATAAAACATGTAATGTCTTTTAGGAGACAGGCATTTCTGATTTTAAATAACCCTGGTTCCACTATAGATGTCGCATGGAACTTTTCAGTTTATGGAATAAATCATGTTGTGTTTGCAAGCACAGAGTCTCTGAAGTGTGTATCCCAGCAGGGATACAGCTGGAATTTGAGTATTATTTGCTGATTAATGATGTGTCCGGTTTTGAAGCTACATGGTGTATGCAGCAGACTCTTTGTACAGTAGTGGATAATGATTTAGAACTTAAGTTTTGAATATGCGACATGGAGACTTTTTGTTCTGGTGTTTTGCGTCTTTTTTGTGTTTTGTTTGTGTGTGGTCGGGGTTTGTTTTCTTTCTGCTGTGGGGTTTGTGTTGGGGTTACCTCAGATATGATTAAGACTGCGTAATCAATAAAAACAGGGTTTTAAAAGTCAAAAAGTCTCTCTTTCTCTCCCCTCTCATTCCCTCTTGCTCTTTCTCTTCCTATTGCTCTCCCTCTCTCAATTACTACTACTACTACTATTATAAAGAACAATGGTGGCAACGTCAAAGGTATCACAGTAGTTGTGAATATCTGGTGCTAATTCCATGTCCCTCAGGTGGTGGCAGGCTGAAACGTACTGTGCCGCAACATGGGCACACATTCCTTCTCCTAAGAGATGTTCCCCCTTGGTCCTCTTTGTTCTCTCTCTCTCTTTCTCTGATTCCCTCTCTGGCCTGTGTGAGTTCCAGCAGATACTTGCCCTTCTCTCCACTCACTGCTCTAAGCCCATCTTGCACCAAGAGCAGATTGTAAGAAGCACAGCTATGCAGCACTTTGGGTCTCTGCCCTCTGAGACAAACCTGAGACTCTTAAGAGAAGTGCAATCTATCAATCGTGTGTGTGTGTCTGCATGTGTATGTCCAGTCATACACATGTGTTTGTATGCAAGTATGTGTACATGTGAACTCAGGACCTTGTGTGTCCACAGACATACAGTGACTGTGTGCTTGCCTGACATGTCTGTAACATTCTTATGTTTGCCTCAAGAATCCATTTCAATGCTCACTTTATTTCAGGGGAGTCAAAGCTTCACAGTCGCATCCCAGTGTTTATAGACTATATGGTAGTTACTTTCCTGCTGCCTAGCACTATAGTGCCATCTTGTGGAATCTATGCTGCATTACAGGAAATTTTACTCCATTTGGAAACCAATCAGTTGGTCTGATCACGTTTCTGGTTTGAAATCTGGGTAAATGTTGCATGTGATGTGGCTAAATGTGCAAGCCTCTACATATCATATATCATAAGGAATGGTGCAACTCTAAACAGCTGCATGTGTTTCACAAAAATGCACATGATCAGGGTTCAGATCAGATTCATGAGCAGGGTTCAGATCAGATTGATGATCAGGGATCAGATCAGATGCATGAGCAGGGATCAGATCAGATTCATGATCAGGGATCAGATCAGATTCATGAGCAGGGATCAGATCAGATTCATGATCAGGGATCAGATCAGATTCATGATCAGGGATCAGATCAGATTCATGAGCAGGGATCAGATCAGATTCATGAGCAGGGATCAGGTTCACATGCTGGGGTGGGCAGTAATAATGTTCCACTCCGGTATTTCAATCTACACATTCCCAGCCAATGCAGTGCCTTTAATTTAACTTTAATTAGGTTCAGTTCTATATTTTACTTATGTCAATGTTGTACTGTATTTTTGTGTAATTTAATTGACACAAATGAATCGCTCTGTTTTTATTTACTCTTTTTACAGTCATTAGCTCTGGGTTCTTCACTGCCCTCCAGTGGTGGAATGAGTTACCTGCAGTCTGTAGAACTGCGTATGATATTCCGTCAGTGACACAATGAAAAGGCTTATTCTCCTGTTCATATCCGCTCCCTTGGTACAGGGTTATGAAAGGGGGCTAATATAGACTCTGACATCGCCACATATTGGTACCAAAGCAGCTGATAACTTGCTATATGAGAAAATTAATCTGCTTAGTTTAATGTGTGAATGTGTAACAGCAAGGGCGTTGCTAGACATAAAGCTCTACTGGGGCACAGGCCTCCCATTACTCAAATCACACTATTTTTTCTTGAATGACTGCTGTGTGTATGAAATGTGCTATAGAATGTGCCATATGAACGTCCTTTGCTTAGCCCACTATTACTGCCACTGCCATACTGCTGCTGCTGAACCTGAAACAACTACTCAAGGTAAAGGTTAAAATGTAGAGGTATTAATCTTTATGAAAATATTTATTTCAAAATACATTATGAACATTCTCAACACGTTTTTTAGACATAAAAGTCATGTCATATGACTTTTATATGAACATAATAACAAAACCCAATTCAAGTCATTAACCTATTGCACATTTGCATTCTTCTGCATTCCACAATAATAATAATAAAAACTATTTCAGAACAATCATTTCACGACTTGAGTCGACCAATATTCATGTCTTACATTAAGAAAATTACACACCTTTACATTTTACAGTATAAGTTTTATTGAAATAAAACATGAATCATGATTACACAGTACTTGATCAAATGAACCTAAAAGCCATGTTGTTTTATATAGGTTATAACTTGCATTGAGGTAGACTGGACACATCTGAAACCCTGTCTCTCTCCCACCTCTACTCCTACCTACTGTATCTATGTACAAATCTGTGTGTGTTTCTACAGGCACATGTTAAAAATATTTAAAATACGGTTTGTGTGTGAGCCATGAAACAGAATTTGCTTGAGTGTTTATTTGTCTTTGTGTGCATGTTGTGTGCATGTGTATGTTTGTGTTTGTGTGTGAACATGCATTGATGTGTGTCTATGTATGTATAGGTGAGTGTGTACATGTGTGTCAGTCAGTGTGTATGTGTGTAGGTTTATGCGTGGGTGGAACTGTTACATTTTTTATTGTGTTACCAGTTGTATCAGTGTATGTGTGTAGCAGTTCTGAATGTGTTGATACATCTGAGAGTGTGTGCATGTATTTTGCAGTGTATGGAGTGTGTGTGTGCAACAGTACAAGTATGAGTATGTGTACATTTGAGTTACCGCAAGTTTTTTTATGGGTGAGTGTGTGAGCTGGACTGGATATGTATCACAGGGAGAATGTATGAGTGAGTGAGTGAGTGTGTGTGACTGTACTCCAGGTGGCACATGGACACTGAGATGTTAGATCTCCACACTCTAAACCCAGCAGAGACAGGTACGTTTTCCTCTTGGAGGATTTGAAAAAATGGCATAGTGCTCACGTGCTTGACCTCGTCAAACACAATAAAACCAGCTTACACTTTACACTGCACTTTCATTCTTATGAAAGTATGTTTAACAATAAATTATAAACCATGTTTAAACTCAGTACAGCTTACCTCACAGTGAAAAATTGAGTAACTTTGCTTTTTATTTTAGATGGCTGATGAGGCTGTAGAGGCCGACATGGAGGATTACCTGGAGGACATTCCATTCCTCTTTGATGCACAGCAGGATACAGTAAGTACTGTACTACACACCATGTGCTCTGTGTGGTCAAACACATTAAAACAAGCTGAAAATTTACAATGCACTTTCACTCATGCATGATACCATGCTAAACAGACAAATACTTTAATTGTAAATTAAGGAATTACTCAGGAAATCAGGCAATGTTTTTTATTCTTTGAGGTTTTGCATGAATGGAAGGATTTAGTAAGTATTAATATTCATGCCAAAATTCCGAAAGGAAAATGTTTATCGATAAATTATCGACCATTTTAAACTCCCTACAGGATACCTTACAGCAAAACGTTGAATACCTTTGTTTTTTATTTTAGATGGACACTGATGATTACCTGGAGGATATTAATTTCCTGTTTGATGAGGAGAACACCACTGCAGAGCAGGATACCGTAAGTATTGTACTACACACCATGCGCTTTAGCTTTAGTGTGGCACTTTAGCCACACTAAACAGACAGATTCTTATGGCTGCGATTTTGGAATTCTGTAGTTGATGAGCAGAGCTAATACTGATGAAAAGCTGCAGCCGAAATGTCTGTTTTTGAGAGAGTATTGGGAACCACAGGCATGTTTTCCAGAAAGGCAGTCCTTTATGTGTATATCTTGTGCCATGTGTGATTGCAGGCTTCCCTGGATGACAATGAGACTGCAGCAGGCGACGGGGTCAAGGGGGTGAAGATCTTCATCCAGAGTGCGTCACTCATACTGCCTTCTAGTGGATGGTGTTGGAAGTGCGCTGTTTTGTAACCCATGAGTGTGCTTCAATACAAGGATCTCCAGAAAACAGGTATTTAAAGGAATCTATTTGTGGTCTTTTGTAGAGCTCAAAAAGATGAAGAAAGGCGTGCAGAAGTTCTGCTTCTGCTGCTGCGTCTTTGTGGAGTAGTAAGATGTGAAGATCCATGCACACTTTTCCGATGGTTCACAAGTGCCGCACTCTATGTAAACAGGTGAGAATTCCTAATCCTATCCATCTCTAAACCAGTTCTTTGTAGCAGTGTAAAAGGAGGGAGCTGAGCTTGAAATAATGGGCATGTGTCTTTTTTTAGATTCTCTCCTTCTGGATGTATGAGGTAGTAAGTAATTTATGGGGACACCAAGGTATGTAACCCACGATATCGAGGTAATTCATGTTTGGGGACGCCAAGATACATCACTCATAGCGTCTCTGATAATTACAGCCAGGTTTCAATAGCTTTTTCATCTTAATCTATTTTCTTGGATTTTCTCTCCATCTGTCCCCACCCTTAACGTGGTCAAACTGTTCCCGCTGACTTGGGAGGATGTTGCCGTGGCAACTGGTCCCAGCTTCTTTCCACCCTTCAGCTGCACCTCCAATCACACGCTGCTTGTGATGTCAGAGGATTACACAGTCAGCGTATGTTTGGTTTGTTCACCCGCAGACATCCAGCCAACCAGGAATAGGCACTAGAGGGCGATGTGACAAACAAACTTTGACTGGACTGCCGCTCTACCATCCCAGCAAGGCTGGGCTAGTTGTTGCCTCAACAGTTGGACCTGGGATTCCAACCTCAGGGCTCCTAATTGAACACCTTACTCTGTGAGGGTCCTCTGACTGGCTCACAGGGTAAAGTGCTCACCTGGGATTCCTGAGTTTGGGAAATAGAATTCCAGGTTCATGTGGGAAAGGCAACAATTGGTCCAGTCACGCTGTGGATGGTAGGGGTGTGGGCCAGTTAAAAGTTTGTTTGTTCATCGTTCTCTGGTCACCCCTCCTGGTCAGCCAGGGATCTGCAGGTGCATGAACCAAACTAACACTGACTCCATAATTCTCCAGCAACATGTGCAGTATGTGATTGGTGGTGCACCTGCAGTGTAAAAAGAAGCAAAGGCCAGTCATCACATGACTTTCTCCTCCCAAGTTGGCGGAAGCAGGTTGCTGAGGTGGCCTAAACCATTCGGCTGCATTCAGGTTGGAAAAAAAGGGAAAAAGTCCAAAAAAGATGTTTGGTGAAATGTTGTGAAATGAAAATAAAATGACATCTGCATGCTGGCAATCAGACATTAACTGTTTTCAGAGCGCTCTAGAACTAGGACCTACTAACCCCTGTGTTGTTACACCATTCAATGCCTCACATCGAGGCAACTGCCCCAAAGCACCGGTGTACTTCCTGGTTGTTCCCCAGAAGAATTTCCCAAGAGTACAGCAGAGGAAGAGTGAGCTTAAATGGATTCAGGTAACATATATGTGTCCTTTCACGTGGTTTGACAGTGTGTGTGGCTATTTGTGTTGTGTGTGTGTAGTGTGTTTGTCTGTTTCTGTGGTGGAGGTTTTCAGTAAACCCTTTTGCAGAGTTTGCATAGCATTTACAAAAGCCTTAACAATAGCTACTTCATTTAAAGAAATGAAATTGTATGAATAATTTTGTCATGAACCAATCAGAATGCTGCTTCCCCAAAGTTCCTTTCTTTTCACAGACACTTATATTTATACTCATCAAAGACGAGGAACCTGACTTTTACTGTTTCGCTTTGTATTTTTGTTTTTCCACGCAGCTTGCGGATCGGATATTGAGACAGGCAGAAACATCTTAACCAAAGGACTAGTGTGCATGGATGCTTTTTATCATTAAACACTCAAGAAAATAGAAATATCAAGAAAAACAGTTTGGTTTTCCTCATTTCATGTAAAACGAAGAGAAAGGGAGATGATGCCTTCACAGCTACAGCTCTTAGGCTTTGGAACAAACTTCCCCTGAACACTAATGCAGCAGTCAGGTAAGACTGCTGGAATGAGGCGCATTTTCACTTATAAGCTTTTTTTTAAATTTCATTTCTTTTCTTGGTGTGCTTAGTACAGCTGTAGAGTTTTTATCATTTATTTTTATTGTTCCTCATTTCATTGATGGTCATTCCTTGTTTTATTATTTTGATATGTTTTTGTATTATGTTTTTTACACATTTTGCTTTTATTTAATTTATATTTTACATTTTTACATATTTTTAATGCATATTCATTTTGCTAGGATTTTGTAGGTGGAATTCAAAAGAATTCCACCCACAAAACTTCACCAATTAGTGTCCTCAGTTCCCAAACGCTTATATTGAGTATTGTTAAAAGGAAAGGTGATGTAACACAGTGGTAAACATGCCCCTGTTGGTATAGGCCCAAGCTTGGCTGTACTGTATCCATGCTTTCCTCTCCACTGTGTCTAAATGGCTGGCTGCAGCAGAGAAACCCAACCCATGTCCCAGTGATGACGTTGCACTCAATGACAATGTTTCTTCAGTTTCTAGCCACAGGTCTGGCAGGTCAAGCAGGAGAAGCACACACTCAAGTGGATCGTCCACATCGTCTGCCTGCATCCGGGCAGAGGCGGAAAAGGCTGCTTTGCTCACAAAGGCTGCTGCTTTTAAGGAAAAGCATGCTCTGGAGGACAAGGAAGAGCTGCTTAACAAACAGAAGGATGAACTAAGGAAAAGAAGAGAAACTCTGGAACTCCAAATTGAAATAGCAGCCACAACAGCCAAAATCAGTGTTCTTAAATGTGCAGAGGATTTAAACCCATCAATGGACACCATGAATGAGTACTATCAGTCAGATACAAAATCTCAGACCTGGATTTCTATCAGCCGAAGGGGCAGGAAAGCACACCAGACACACAGATATAAAGTGTGTGCCCAAAAACAGAATTTCCACTTCCTGTTCAACATGCACAGTCAGCTCATGAAGCTCTCAGAGAGTGGGATGTGATGCAGGGTCATGGCCCAGGCCAACGGGCCCAGGGGCCTTCTGTGCAGGTCCATTCCAATGGAGCCCATTCCAATGGACATTCCTTCCCCTTTTGCTGTGCTCTTCTTCTCATTTCAGGAGACCCAACCACCGCAGACACAACCTGGCCAACCTGGCCAAGAAAGCTGACTTCATCACAGCCTATGCCGAGATACAGTCCTTTCAGTTTCTTTCAGTTTATTACTTTATTATGTTATAAATAATTATTTATAAATGTATTACTTGCTATGTAATATGTTTGTTGGCTATGCTATGTTTGTTACTATGACTACTACATGGACCTTACTTTAGCTATACTTTACACTGCTGTTTAAATGATACACTTATTTTCAAAGATTTGTCCTGTATTTATGTTGACTGTATGCACTCCTTGTACGTCGCCTTGGATGAAAGCATCTGCAAAACGAATAAATGTAAATGTGAATCATACCTTAAAGCTTGACATCTCTGGCCTGTAATTCTGAAGTCAGAAAATCAGTGCAGATTAAAAGCAGATGAATGAGATTAGGACTGTGTTCCAAACAAGAAGGATAGTCTCTACAGAGAAGTCCTCAAAGGTTTGAAGTTGGCAAATTAAATAATGGAATTTATTCCTTCAATATAGCCAGTTCCGTACTAAATACATTTTGCTAGTAGCTCAGCTAAAACATTGCGTTATCCTGGGCATTGTTGTGGCAGATCTAAGGGGTACCTTTACATGAAATGGTACCTTTCCATAAAAACCAAAGGCGCTTGTTTTGCCTTGATGTTAGGTAAGTCAATAATGGTTTGGTTAGTTGCAAACAAGTAATTTATGTGACTGTAATTTACATGGTGATGTTGCAGAGTATGGTGTCTGGTACAAAGAGAGGACAGTACTGTCGTTTGAGATGGGCCCAGGTGAATTTGTGCTTTCTCCTGTCTTGAAGCAAACTTAAAATAATAAGTTGTAGCTGGTTGTGAACGATGCTCTCACAAGATGCCTGTCTCTGCAGAATGTCCCTCGTTCCCAGCAGAATGGCCATGGAGCTTTGGATTCTGGTGTTCGCTGTAATTGTCTCCCTCATCTGCCTGACCATCCGCCTCTTCCTGGAGAATACTATCTCAGCCTGGTACTATTTTTTTTTCTATGTATCACACAGTACAGGTACCACATGGTATCACAGTATATTTCAGATAGCGGGTCTCAGCAGCTTTGGGTCTCCTCTGTTATGATGTACTTGTATCATGAGCAACAGATGGGCTCAGTTTCCCTCCTGTGGTAGCGTGTGTAATGGCAGCTTGTGTGACGTGATGGGGAGAGAACATTTAAATTTATATTTATTCGAAATAAAAAAAAATTCACATTCATTTATTTGGCAGACGCTTTCATCCAAAGCAACGCACAAGGATTGGATACAGTCATCCACAAATCGAAAAGTGCATCTCTCAATAATGCTACAGCAAATCTATTTATTAAATCTGTCATAATAGCATTGCCAGGAAGAATCGTACATAGCCAAGTAAATTATGTACAATTATAAAATTATAATATTAGTATTACACAATTAATAAAGTAAAAAACATAACACATGAATATAAATCTTAATACTAATACATTTACATTATAATGATGCATAATACTTAATACACAATACAAATACATAATTATATATATTACAAAAGAGGTGTACAACAAGTTATGAATGAGGGTAGGATGTTTAGGCCAGATATTGTCTGAAGAGGTGGGTTTTCAGACCACGTCAGAAGGAGTGTAAGGATTCAGTTACAGTCCGTAGTAGGACAGGGAGTTCGTTTCACCATTGGGGAGTTAACGTGGAGAACAGGTAGACAGATAGAGTGCTCTGGACTGTCCTGTCTGGTGAACACTGCTACTATATCCTGGAACATGTTACATACAACTGCTTTACAGTCAAAGCATTTATCATAAAAATACTTTTTATTAACTGAGACTCATTCATCTGGGCAGTTCAGAATTTTAGAATGTTTTTAACACTGCCATTTGAACTTCCCCCTGCTGTCGTTAATTGGCTTGGCTACTCTGACGATTGAATTCAATGTCAGTATATGAGTGCTATTTTTGGAGTTCAGTGAACCAATGGACCGGTGATTTGAAACAGAGTCAGGGTCTTCTCAGAAATGTTTTGCCCACAATGAAAATGGCGAAAGAACAATCACCTTCCTTGAAACGCCACATTACGTTTACTGGCCAGTTCCAGAAAATGGAATGCATTGAGTTATTCTGACTGCCCCTTCCTATGAAAGACAAGAAGTGTTGTTCCTCACCTGAAGGACTCAGGGGTCGCTTTTGAGGCACTGTGTATATATATATATATAGAGGAGGTCCTCGGGTCACAACGGTCTCGAGTTACGTCATTTCATGGTTACGACGCATTCCCATAAATTACTTGAAAAACGTAGTTTCAACCTAAGCGGTTTGGTTTGTAAATACACCACGGAAAAAAAGGTAAGGAATTGTTCTCTCTTTTTTTTATTACTGTTTCATTTAATTACTGTATTTTATATGTCCTTCATGTGTTGTGTGTACAGTGTGAGTGACTTAAGGTGTTAATTTAGGTATAATTTTGGTATAAATTCCAACTTACGTCGATAATTGGCTTACAGCACATCGTAGGAAAGGAACTCGCTCATAAATGGAGGACCCCCGTATATATATATATATATATATATATATATATATATATATATATATATAATCCGTTCCTATGATTTATTGTAAGCCAATTTTATATATATATATATATATACTGTATACACACACACACACACAGTTCTCTGTGGTACAGTTGGTGTTCGGTTTGGGGGGTTGTGTTATTATATCATGTGATATTCATGTCTTACATCAAAGAAATTACACACACACACCTTTAACATTTATAAATATTATTTTATTGTAATAAAATAAAACATGATTGCACAATAGTTCAAATGAACCTGCTAAAAAGCCATATTGTTATATACAGGATTGAACTTGTACTGAGGTAAACTGGAGACATCTGAAACCGTGTCTCTCTCCTACCTCTACTCCTACCTACTGTATCTATGTACAAATCTTAAAAATATGTTATATGTTAAAAAATATATAAAATACTGTTTGTGTGTGAGCTATGAAACTGAATTTGGTTGAGTGTATATTTATGTCATTGTGTGTGCATGTTATGTGTCCATGTGTACATTTGTGTTTGTGAGTGAACATGAATTTTTTGGTGCGTGTGTGTGTGTGTCTATGTTTTTATAGGTGAGTGTATGTGTGTGTGTTTATGTGTGGGTCTTTTTTTACTGTGTTTGCAGTTGTATCAGTGTGTTTGTGTGTAGCAATTCTGGTGTGTGTTGATACATCTGAGACTGTGAGTGTGTGTGTGTGTGCATGTATTTTACAGTGTATGGAGTGTGTGTGTGTAGTAGTAGTAGTAGTACAGATGTGAGTATGTGTGCATATGTGAGCATGTTTTTATAGGTGTGTGTGTGAGCTGGAGTGGACATCACATGGGAGAGTGTATAAGTGTGTGTGTGTGTGTGTGTGTGTGAGAGAGAGAGAGAGAGAGAGTGTGTGTCAAAGTGTATTGAGTGTGTGTGTGTGTGTGTGTGTGTATGTGTGTGACTCTACAGCCACACACTCCAAACCCAGCACAGAGGGGTGTGTGTGTGTGTGTGACTGTACTCCGGTTGGCACAGGGACCCTGAGGTGTTTGATCCATACACTTTAAACCCAGCACAGAGGGGTGTGTGTGTGTGTGAGAGAGAGTGTGTGTGTGTCAAAGTGTATTTAGTGTGTGTGTGTGAGAGAGAGAGAGAGAGAGACTCTACTCCAGCTAGCACAGGGACACAGAGTCATTATACTGCCACACTCCAAACTCAGCACAGAGGGGTGGGTGTGTGTGTGTGAGACTCTACTCCAGTTGGCACAGTGCCACTGAAGTGCCAGTATTCCACACTCCAAACCCAGCACAGGGGGGTGTGTATGCATGCGTTTGTGTATGTGTGTGTGACTCTACTCCAGTTGGCACAGGGACACTGAGGTGTTAAGTCCCCACACTGCAAACCCTGCACAGAGGGGTGTGTGTTCAGTGAAGTTGGTGTGGAATCTGTGCAGGAGGGTCAGTGTGTCAGAGTCAGAGATGCTGTAGAAGGACAGAGTGCCGGCCGGACGGTCCACACACACTCCTACTCTGTACACACACACTCCTTCACCATCACCATCAACACACACTCCTACTCTGCGGTAGGGGGAGGGGGGGAGCAGGTATGTGTGTTTCATTATTATTGTGCCAGACAGAGTATCTGTGTTTAGAGCACCCCAGACTCCAGGAGTTTTTGTTCCCTCCAAACTCACAGTCAGCGCCATCTCACAGTCAGCCTCCCAGTAACAGCAGCAACCACACAGACTCTCTCTGCACAAAACCTGGGGCCCGTAATCAAATCTCTCTGGATGATCAGGATATGGCTGCTCCTCTCTCCATGTGTTTGTCACCTTCATGTTCCCCTCAGACAGAGACGGCTCTCTGTGCGCTGTGTTTGGATCCAGTGTGAGCTGACAGCCATCTGCAGACCAGAGACATTAATGAGATTAATTATTATTATTAATGTTCATCTCATTATGTGTGACTGAGTGTGTGTGAGAGAAAGAGAGAAACAGGGTTGTGTTTGTATTTGTGTGCACCTCTGTGTGAGTGTGTTCATGTGTGTGTTTGGAGAATGTGAGGCTGTTTGTACTCTCTGCGCTTACAGCAGTGTGTCTATGAGGTGCAGTGTGGAAACTCTCTGTACTTACAGCAGTGTGTCTATGAGGTGCAGTGTGGAAACTCTCTGTACTTACAGCAGCGTAAGTGTGTCCAGTTTAGCAGCAGAGAGCGCTCTTACTCCTGAGTCTCCTGGGTGATTGTAGCTCAGATCCAGCTCTCTCAGGTGTGAGGGATTTGAATGCAGAGCTGAAGCCAGAGAATCACAGCCTCTCTCTGTGACTCGACAGCCTGACAGCCTGCAGAAAGAAGGAGACCAGCTCTGGGCAAAAACACCTTACAGAATCTGAATGTAAAATAACAGGGCTATGGAATTAATCATTATTATTACCAAACACACAGCACTGTGTTGCACACCTTACAGAATCTGATATATTATTTTATATTGGAATATAAAATAACAGGGCTATGGAATTAGTGATTATTATTATCCAATACATAGCAGTGTGTTACACACCTTACAGAATCTGAATATATAATAACAGGGCTGTGTAATTAGTAGTTTACACCGTATTATCATTATTTTATTGAGAATTTTTTTTTCTAGAATTTAAAGAATTTCATATTTTAATATTGAGGGTAAATAATTTCCAAAACTAAAATTCAGTATTGTATGTCTTTATGAACAGTGAAATTGTTTGCTTTAGACACTCTTGAACAAACACACCTTATAAAATCAAAGATGCTGACTAGTGTAATGTCAGATTTAAAAGCTTTAGTCTAAGTCATTATTAAAACATTACTGGGATATTTAGTCACATTAGAGCCCTTCATGAAAGAGGGGGTTTGTGTTTGTTACTCACTCCAGTCTCTGCAGTTTACAGTGTGGGTCCTCCAGTCCAGCAGAGAGCGCTCTCACTCCTGAATCCTGCAGCTCGTTGTCTCTGAGCTCCAGGTCTCTCAACTCTGAGTGGGGAGAATGTAGGACTGAGGCCAGATCATCACAGCAGCCCTCTGTGAGATTACAGCAACCCAGTCTGTGGAGAGAACACACACACACTACAAATATACACCAACCCAGCCTGTGGAAAGAACACACACACTATACATATACACCAACCTAGCCTGTGAAGAGAACACACACACACAATATGAATAAATATACATCAACCCAGCCTGTGGAGAGAACACACACACACACACACACACTCATACTCACCCTCACACTCTGTGACATTAACTTTGCATCATAGAAATAATGGTCCCTTTGGTGATTTTACTGGCATTCCAACATCTTCAGTACTTCTAAAATTTAATGGCATTATTAAATTGCCCTTAACCTAATTTGAACTGAATAATACATCGTCATACTCTGTCTTGGTTCTCTCAAGGCAAGCCAGCCTTGCCCTCCTTTGCAAATGAGGAACTAGGGAGTGAGATTGTAAACCTGAAAGCTCAAAACAAACATCCTCCAAGATCTACAAACCTTTAGCAAAAAAGCTATCCTGTATCTGGATGATTTTCATTCTGCCAAATCAGATCTCAGCTCCAATTGAGAGGAATTTTTCCATTTTAAAAGTGAACGCTCTGCAGTACTGCAGTTACATGACGCCCCTTCTTTTCTTTCAGTGGTTAACGTTTCATCCCCACTCACCTCAATTCTGCAAGGAGCCACATATAACCAGGTGCACAGAAACACTTTGCATTCTGATCTGGGTCCAATATCCGGTCTAGCCAACCTCAGGTCCCACTCTAATTCACTGAGCAGTGTTTCAGTGGAAACCATATCAGAATATGTGCTGATATCTCACTCTTCACACAGTGAAAAGGGGAAAGGGGGGGTCTACTTGTGACTCAGGCTGCTCTGAGCATCATTCTTCTACTTCCTCTAATCAAAACCTTTCAGTCTATTCAGTCTTTACTCCTGCACCCTTCCAAAGGGGGGACCAGAAGATCTCAGCACGAATCTTCTGACAATCGTATGATTTATCCCCCTCCACACAGGGAACACAAACTGTGTTTCACTACAGTTACCTCTCACTACGGATGGGTATCATTAAGATCTTATTGATACCTTACTGATGCTGTAAGACAATATTGACACCATCATCAATACTTTTAATAATTTAGAGGAGAAAAAACACAACTCTTCAGAACAGAACTAAGATTGATTTTATTGCCTGTACCAGTGGCGGGCCATCCGGGCCAGCAAGGCCTTCACTGTTGGCCTAAACACAATCAGAATCACGAACCTATATCTACAACCTAAATTATTACATTTGTTCAATGAAATTGTATTAATTTACTTCCAATAGTCTATTCTCTTTTTTTGTAACATTTCTCTTGGCTGCGCCGCTTCCCGTATATGTCTGTGGATCATCGATGTTTCGTTCAATCAGATTTCAGTCTGTACGTGCTGCCAGGGGCAATCTAATCTGCCCAGGAATCAGTTGTGCAGGCTTACGGAACTGTTTTTTTTTTTTTAACCAATCAGCTTTCAAATTCGCCTCACTGGGCCAGGTAGCTGACCCACAATGATGTCAGAAGTTTTCCGTCCTCTGATTGGATGGTCAGAGTATAACCGCAAAGTTTTGCTAGCAAAGCACGACCACAGCGATCTGCGCACATTAATACTTTTGAATTTTTTTTTTATTTTATGTCCACAATGGCTGACGGAGAAGGAGAAATGGATTTGGTCTCAGGAATTATTAAAATTCCATTTTCAAGGCGGACTTTTCGGCGTCCATTTAAAAATGATCACTGTAAGTTGCCTCGGTCTCCACTTTTCACAGTATGCCTGCACAGAAAATAGAATAACCAGACAACTCAGTTTAGTGCTCTGAACCCACCAGGTTTTGTCTGCCTTCTGACACACAAACATTCAAATTACCGGAATCTTCTGAATTTTCCTTTACGATCGTGACTGTGTCCAACACAGTTTCAAGACACTGCAGGACTGTTGGAATTCCTGCATCACACAAAGAAAAAACTAATAAACGTAACTGATGCAAATGCAAATAACATATTAATGTATTATTTAATTCCCTTAACAACATAAAAGTATACATACACCATGCTGAATATAAAACTCTTACAGATTTTTTTTTTACAGTTATACTACATGAACTTAAATTCTTCCACAATTGCCTAAAACAGTAAGTGCACAGGACAGCAGTATATCTGGGGCACAACAGCGCAAGAAAAACAGAATCTAATGAAAAGACTGTTTCGGTTCAGCTGGTTGGAGACATAATTGCGGTAAATTACTGTATTTTCTCATTTTTTGTATTA
Source organism: Albula glossodonta (assembly GCA_019788955.1). Lineage (NCBI taxonomy): Eukaryota > Metazoa > Chordata > Actinopteri > Albuliformes > Albulidae > Albula > Albula glossodonta. Next base: position 12,721 of record JAFBMS010001162.1, on the reverse strand, counting down.
AATTATGCCATCCCATAACAAGTTAAACAAATAATTCCTAATATTGCAGTTAAAACGGCTCACAAATACGGACTCGTATGCTTTGGGCATCTACGGAAATACAACATCACATCAGGTAGCCAACCTGCCGGTTGTTCGTGACAGTTAAATAAAATGAGGGTGCGGATGTACAGGTTGTTAAAAACGACTTAACAAGTTAGATTTAACAATCAGCAAGTGCATAAATACTGCATGACTGACTACCGTGAGGACGGAGGCAGAGAGAAACAGCTGTGGTTACCGCGAGCAATGCAGCGACAAGGTTATGGTAATATTTTAAAAACGTGTTCCTACGATAGTTATTGGTCGATTTAATTTAAATGGTCGTCTCATTGTTATTTTGTATTTTTGGCCTGAAAGTAATGTCAGGTTGTTCATGAACTGCCTTCATAAACAGAGGCAAACCTGTGCATGAGCTGGTTTGCAATGTTAGGTAGCTGGCTAGCTACGAAATGCTCGTACAACATTTGCGTCGTTGGTGACGGTACACTTATTACGATGGATCTTTACTAGAGGGCAGACGAAGACTCAACGAAACAACAGACTTGTGTAATTTTTGAAAGTTTTGACACAACCAAGCCATTCTGCCAAGACTGTCGTATGTAGCGATAACGGTGTCAGAATGAGCTGTCTGCTTTCTGCTGCGTAAACGTTTGAAATGGTGGGTTTGTACAAACTGTGACATCACAGAGGTGGTGAAAAATTTCTGCTACCAATAACACGTCTGTGACGCCAACAGAAAATATGTATAAAAGTGAGGAAACGCTGCAATAACTAACGTGGGAAACACAGGTAAGTAGGACAGAAAGGAGAACTTCAGCTGGAGAAGGTAAGGGAAGTTTGGCTCTATCATTAATTTGGGAAGAAACTAGGCTCGTGGCATAGTTAAAGTCGGGGCAAAAAAAAAAGACACACCTTTAAGATGCATTTGTACGTCAACAGGTTTGCTCTTGAAATTGTTTTTCTCTTTAAATGTGTTATTTTGTTGCGTTCTAATCTGCAGAGAGGGCAAGGCAAGTTTGACTGTACCATTAATTTGGGTAGAAACTACAGTGGCAGCAATCTCCTCAAGTTTGAAGGCTGAAAAAGGATTTCTAATAGGCAAATTTCTAACTGACTTGTGTAATGATTGAAGGTTTTTACACAGCCAAACCATTTTGTTAAAACTGTTGTAATGTAATGGTGTCAAAATAACCTCTCTGCTTTCTGCTGTGTAAGAGTTTGAAATGGTAGGTATTCAGAAACTGACATCACAGTTTCTGGGGCAACGTGGAAAACTCAGGTAAGTAAAGGGTAACTTTGGCTGCAAGAGAGTAAGGCAAGTTTTTCTTTATCATTAATTGGAGAAGAAATTAGACTCCAGGCATGCTTTAAGCCGGAGCAAAAAAAGACAACCCACGTAGCTGGGCTTGAAATGAAGTCGCTGAATGTGACTGCCAAGATCCGGGGGGTGGGGGGGTCAGAGACGGAGGCCTCATGGTACCTTAAGTTCCATCGCAGAGGCCATTGAGCTAGAAAGATTTGCAGAGCCTCCAGAATTATGCCTGCTGGAAACAGCGGTGGCAGATGAGAATGAGGAAGAGGAAGAGTCTCAGCTTGTCAATTTTGGACAAAAAGATTTTTCTTTATCATTAATTGGGGAAGAAACTTGACTCCAGGCATACTTTAAGCCGGAGCAAAAAAGACAACCCACATAGCTGGGCTTGAAATGAAGTCACAGAATGTGACTGCCAAGCTTTGGGGGGTCAGAGATGGAGGCCTCATGGTACCTTAAGTTCCATCGCAGAGGCCATTGAGCTGGAAAGATTTGCAGAGCCTCCAGAATTATGCCTGCTGGAAACAGCTGTGGCAAATGATAATGAGGAACAGGAGTTTGAGCTAGTTGAGCATTTTGTGTAAATAGTCATACTTGTTAATATTTTAATTTTAACATGGTTATTTCTGGTTCTTTCCCAGGTTTGTCCTCCCTACAGGATTATCAGGCCCATTTGCTCTTAAAGTTTTCGCTTTTGTCGCCTTTTCAGGGGCAGGGAGGGACTTTTCCACCTTTTCTTCTTTACATCCAGCCAAAGTCTAGCTAATTTGGCAAAGTGCTACACTGGCTGATGTAAAGTTTTTGGTGGTTTTTCGCCCTCTCAAGAGCAAATATAAAGGGCTCAGGACAGCATATAATTGGCAACAAAGATGAAGTTAAGATGTTTCAAATAAAAGAAAATAATTGACCAAAAATATTTTGTGAAGTGTGCTTTGTTGAAGTGGACTGGATTACTGCAAAAAAAAATGACAAGAACACATTTCTCCTAGAAAGGGGGCTTTCATTTAAGATATAGGCCATCGTATGATAATGTGTGTGGTCAATGTATGATCCAGTCTTTAGCAGGCCATCACAACAACAGTTTGAAAAATAAAAGTATCTTGGCCAGTCATAACTTTTTTTCCAACAATGAGAGTTGTGCAGTCAAGACTATGTTTTATTCTCATTTCCAAAAATGTTACTTGAGCAGTCATTTCATGGCTAACACATTAAAGACACTGCACATATGTAGACGCACAAATGTTTTGTTTATATATGTCAAAACAATAATTTAAAGGTTGTAATGCTTTCTACAAATCAATAAATATTGTTTGAAAACTGTGTGACATTCTCGTCTTCAGTATGAGGAGAATGAGTCTTTGTGGGATGATTTCATTGCCAGTTTCTACTAGCCCTTACAACTTTCCCTCCAAGCATTCTGTTGTAGACCACCATTTTGACAGATTCTTAGAATCAAGTGGAAAATAACTGTCAGGATCATAAACATGATCTTTTAGAAAACAAACCAGCTTATCTCCCCTTCCCACAATAATCAGTTAATGTATCATGAGACACATCATGTTCTGATAAACAGTTGGAAGCATTTCTAAAGACTTTTCCTGTCATGAATTGTAAATATACATGACTTTACATTATTTTAAGACAAAAACAAATTTATAGAGAAGTTCAGATACAAAATAGCACATTCAGGATAAATCAGATTTCTTCACTTTTTGGAGGTCAGACTACAGTCATGACTTTCCTTTATTTTCATTCAAGACCTTCACTTTCCCCATTTATATCTCTTGGAAGCATTTCAGGTGGCTTTTTTCTACCATAGATACTAAATGCACAGGATTTCCTGTTACTTTAAGACAAAAAGAAAAACAAAAGACTGAAGATATGGGTGTTTCCTTGCTTCTGTGCCCTCCTACAAGTTGTGCACATCTACTGGGACACCACAGTGGATACTGATCAAGAAGCACTCTGAGGGCGCAACTCCTGCTCACCTCAGTTTCTCCCTCCCTCTTTCACCATCAATAATTTAGTGCTTATTATTTATTGTCATTATTTGCAAATATATGTTGAATTTTTTCTCTGCACTCCTTGTAGTTTCTGTCCACCAGTGGCGGGCTGTCAGGGCCAGCAAGGCCTTCTCTGCTGGCCTAAACACTATCAGAATCACTAGCCTATATCTACAACCTAAATTATAATGAGTTGTTCAACGAAATTGTACGAATTTACTTCCAATAGTCTATTCTCTTTTTTTGTATCGTTTCTCTTGGCTGAACTGCTTCCCGTACATGTTTGTGGATCGTCAATGTTTCGTCCAATCAGATTTCAGTCTCTACTTTCTGCCAGGGGCAATCTGCTCAGGGCCTTCAGAATCAGTAGTGCAGGCCTACGTTAATTAAACTATATAGCAGCAGAACTGTTTTTTTAACCAATCGGCTTTCAAATTCACCTCACTGGGCCAGCTAGGTGGCCCACAATGATGTTTTCCGTCCTCTGATTGGAAGGTCAAAGTATGACCGCAAAGTTTTTCTAGCAAAGCACGTCCTCAGCGATCTGCGCACATTCATCCTTTTAAATATTTTTATTTATGCCCACAATGGCTGACGGAGAAGGAGAAATGGATTTGGTCTCAGGAATTATTAAAATTCCATTTTCAAGGCGGACTTTTCCAGAAAAGCTGGACATCGTAAAGAGTAGTCGGCCAACCCCATCGCTAGCCATCTTGTCTCAGCCGGGAAAAGGGTTTGTCTGCCACTTTCAGACCAGTGCCTATGAGCAGTACCACTGGCTTACTGCCTCTGAGGAGTATTGCAAATTATATTGCTGGGAATGCCTGCTATTTGCAAGTGATCGACTTGGTGTTTGGAGTCACAGAGGGTTTGTCAACTTGAGTTGTCTGACCAAGGCAGCGGGGCGACATCAAGCCATGGCAGGGCACTTGCAGGCTGCGGTGCTTTTGAGAACATTTGGAGAAGCCAGAGTTGATCTCCAGCTCAACGAACAAGTGTGCAGAGAAACGGAGCTTCACAATGAAAAGGTGAAGAAAAATAGGAAGATACTGAAAAATCCGATCGATTGTGTCATATTTCTGGGTAAACAGGAACTTTCAATCAGGGGACACGATGAAAGAGCTGGATCTACAAACACAGGGAACTATGTGGAGCTTCTTTCTTTTCTCGCTGAAAACAATGTAGACTTACATTATCATCTGTCAACAAACAAAGTGTTTTGTGGGACTTCAGGGAGAATACAAAATGATCTGATAAATGCTATGATAAGTTTTAGGAGAAGGATTAAAAGAAGAGGTTCAAAAATGGCGGATGAGACGACAGATGTGAGTAACACAGCGCAGCTCGCACTGGTCCTGCGTTATGTGACAGACACAGGTGTCAAGGAGTGGTGTGACATTTGAAGATGTTACTAGTGGCAGGCGAGCTGATGACATTGCTGCTCTTATCATCAATTTCTTGGAGGAATATGGATGTCTGGATAAAGTTGTGGCACAGTGTTATGATGGCGCAGCAGTCATGTCATCTGGAGTAAATGATGAGATCTGCATTTTTCTCCAGATATCTGAATCTGCCTGCGACATCTTCCTCGTGTGGCACCAAATCGTTGGCAGTACACCTCAAGATTGGTTAGTACAGTTTTTGAGAAGAGAGATGCCCTCAAGGAGCTGTTTAATTACATACTGGAACATCATAATGAATATGAGGAGGACTCTGTGTGTTGTGCTGATAGATTTAATACACGTCTGGATGACTTTGAGTTTTGTTTTTTGCTGCACGCATTCAGTGGGATTTTTGAACACTCTGATGTGCTTTTTAAAATACTGCAGAACAAAACACTGGATGTGCAATTCTATCTGGCAAGGGTGAAGGAGTTTTGTGACACCATTGAGCAAGAGAGGGACCGGTATGATGACATCTACCTGTCCACTGAGCGCATCTCGGCTGCTCTGGACACACGGAGAGGGCCAGCGCAAGGAGACATACACGCACACTACAAGCAACTCCACAACAGTATTCTGGACAACCTTCTCTGCCAGATACAGAATCGTTTTAAAGATCACGAACAATTAATGTTCCTCTCACTCCTCGACCACCAGCAGTTTCAGACATATCGGAAAAACTTCCCGCATACAGCCTTTTCCAGCTTGACACAGAGCCACGGAGCTCTATTTGATCATCTGTCCTGTTTAAAAACAGAACTGACCGTGATGTATGCCATGACAGACTTTGAAGGGAAATGTCCCAATGATCTCCTCAATTTCCTACACAGCAAACATCTGAGTGAGAGCATGCCACAGCTGTACAGATTGGCGTGTCTGGCTGTGACTATTCCTATATCCACCGCAACTGTCGAGCGGACATTCTCTGCCATCAAGCGAATAAAAACGTATGCCAGGAATATGACAGGACAGAGGCGACTCTCAGCCTTGGCCTCCATGGCTGTAGAAATGGACTTGCTGATGGAACTGAAACGCAGAGATAAGCTCTATGACAGAGTCATTGAAGTCTTCCTGTGTAAAGAGAGGAGGATGGATTTTGTCTATAAATAAAAAATCAGCAACTCTAGTGAGTATCATGTATTTTATTTACATATATAAATATTAAATTATAAATAAAAACTATTAAATATTGATTCTGAACTGCTGATATACGTGGAACAGTTGCGGCTGTAGTGCATAGGTTTGGAGTTGTCTTAACTGGGTTTCTTGTTTTAATAACAATGGTATTAACTCTCAATACGTGAAATGCCTCTCATAATTCATTATTAGAAGGCTAATTGATGAATAAACAGCGCTGCGTAATCTCTACATTACGCAGCGCCCTCTCTCTCGCTCCCTCACCCCTCTCTCTGCGCGCCTCATAAACATCCTGCTGCTTTATTATGATGAACATATGTAAAAAAAAAGATCTCACGGTTAGTGAGATCCGGATCCATGTGGCCACTGAAGACGCATTGAAGACGCATTTAAATACCAGGTCTGAATGGATGCATTCAGAGCAGCACACTTGAAATCCGATCACTCAAGAATGACGGTAATGCCAGGTCTGAACAGGACCTCTGTAATACCAGGCCTTATATTATATACCATATATATATATATATAATATACCAGGTTATACTGTGTTTTTGTATAGTATTGATGGGTTGTATAAATGTGATGTTAACCCGCACTGAAGGCCCGGTACAAAATGCACGGCCCGCTACTGGTGTTGACCAGGAACTGCTCATTATCTGCAGAAGAAAGGGGTGGCAGTGTAGTATAACCCTTCTGCATTTTTAACTCAGAGGTTGCACATTCAGTTTCCAGATAGGGCACGGCTGTCAAACAACTGAACAATGCACCTACACTTCCTAACTGAAATATCCAGCCGTAGAAATGGAAGATCAAAAAGTAACCCAATTGTAAGTGCCTAATTGTATTTCAATGTATGTCATGAGATCACAGGCTCAATTCCAAATCTAGAGGAAATGTTGTTGGGCCCTTAAGTGAAGTACTGACATCATATATTAAAATGTGTGAGGTGTGTAAGTTAATCTGGATAAGTGCAATAAATGCCAGTATGTAATGTAAATGAGAGAAGCCCGACAATGGAAACCTGGACATCATTAGCTCCAGATACACAGCAGCTCCCATCATCCAAGAGACATGTTCAGTTTAGTGGCACACATTTGTATGAAAGTGATTATAAGGCTGCCCCCTAGAGGCTCAAGTTGTTAAATGCACTGACCTCTTATATAGACTGAGCCCTACAGCCTAAAAGTTCAGAGCTCACAAAACTGAGGCTTCCTGCAGCAACAAAGGGCAGTGCAAAAAAGGAGATTTTAACAAATAACTGATTTGTGGATTCGGGGTGTAAAATATTTTGATTCTTTTTAACAACTCAATGACCGACAGCTCATTATAGCCCCAGCCACTGCAGAATTAATGAAACCTCACATTCCATCACTCTCACAGACCCCACAGTCCCAAGTTCCAAAAGCAGTGCTTTGTAAACTCCATCATGAGGGGACCCCTGTGTATTCTGGATTTTCCTTACAGCCAATGGTTTTGTTTCAGTAACCAAGTGTCCATACAGTCACGAGGTAGGACCTAAATGATTTTACCTGTCAGTCTAAAACTAAATCAAACACGTAACTTCCTTCAAAAAGACTTATTTGCTGTAAACCTCAATAAAAGATTGAAAGAATCAGTTTGTCTTACTGAAATAAAATTCCTAGGATGTTAATATGGAAAATTTATACTTCAACACTTTTTGGGTTAAAAGCGGGAGCTGCATAAGAGTGGGGAGAATGGGGAAGGAGTGACAGAGTTCTTGACATGAGCACACTATTTTGAAATTAATAGTAGTTTTTTTTAATATTCTTACGCAAATTATTTGGCAAACTATTCTCACATTACCTTACTGCCACGTTTCTCTTCAGGGCTGTCCCCTGTGGCTCCTTTCTGATTGGTCTGCATGACAGTCACACTTACACTTCTTTACTGACAGCCCTACCCAAGCAAAAGGAATATATATTTTTATAATTATATTATATATATATATTTATAATTTTTAATATACATTTTCAGTATTTCAAAATATGTTATTTAGTGACTTCGTGAAACACCCTTTAATTACAGGGTGCTAGGGAAGAGCAATTAATTTAAGCAGAACACAACAGAGTTGGCACGTTTGTTTTTCAGACATGTTTGTAGGATGAAACATCATGGGCATTCTTTGGAATTTTTCCCACTGGCCTTTAAAGTGTTATCACACTAACCTGCAGCATATATGAAAGCCTTGCTCTCTTGGATGGTGCTGCAGAGATGCCGTCTTGCACAGCACCATGATCGCTGTCCTCATCTTCTGGTACCACATTCACATCAGTCTCTATCTCTGTCTCCCCACCAGTCTCTCTCTTCAGAAAAACAGCAATGCATACAATGCAGCAATGCAAAATTAGCATTTGATTCTCTTATGAATTTATGGAATCATTACCTAATCATTGAGCCAAAATTCAATAGGGCAAACTATGTTTTCTTGTAATGTAAATGATTTACTATCATTCACCAGTATTTATGCTTTTTAAACTTTTTCTTTCAATATTTATGCTTTTTAAACCTAAATGGATATTTTTAAATCTAGCATTGATAAGTATTGATTATAGCAGTCTAATGTTTAATGGCATTGTTTATCTCACCTGTAATTCAGCTTCTGCAATAATTCTAACATAGATGTCCTGCTGTTGGTCTTCTGAAAGGAAGAGCAGGGCCTTAAACCTCGGATCCGTAGCGGAGGCCACGTAAAGAGTCTCCTTATGCTCGTCCGTACCTCTTGTTGAGATCCTGGCATATGGCAGATTTGATTTCCTTTGTTGTGTTTGAATCACTTGGGCTGTCTTGTAGATCATGGATCAGCTGGACATGGAGTGGTGGTACAATTGATAGTGTTGGAGTGGTCTCCTCGGACATAACAAGTGTAGCTACCTTCATGGGCTTCATTTTGTTGACAACTTCTTCAGCAGCTGTTATGTCTGACTCACTGAGGGTGCAGATCTCCTTCTCAGTCTTCCTCACCTCAGCTGAGAGGAGGGCAGCATGGATGGCTGGCTGCTGTTCTAAGAAGCGCTGCAGCATGTCATGAGCACTATTCCATCTGGTAACTACATCAGTGAGCAATTTGTGTTGAGGCAGGTTTAGCCGCTTTTGTTTATCACGCAGTACATGGCTGGCTGTGGTGCTGCGTCTGAAAAAGCTGGTTATTCTTCTCACTCTTCCAAGCAACCAGGCGACTGATGCTAGCCTCAGTGCACGTTGTGAAGCCAAATTCAATGTGTGCGCAAAACATTTAAATGAAACATGCTGGCTAGCTGCGCTGCGATGGTCATGTTTGATGCGTTGTCTGTGACTATGGCTGGATCCTTTCTTTTTATGTCCCATTCCTCCAACGTGCTTTTCAGCAGCTCCGCGATGTTGCTACCTGTATGGCTCTCATGCATTGCCTTCGTTTGCAAAACATGTGAAATCAGTTTCCAGTCCTCACTGATGTGGTGCGACGTGATTGCGACATACGACTTGGTGGCTCTTGATGTCCAGCCGTCGCATGTAAGGGCCACTCTTTCTGCTGAGCCAAGAGACATTTTTACTGCATGCTTCACCTCTTCATACATCCTGGGCACAGCTACCTCTGTAATGTGGTAAGTCGGGATTACATAGCGTGGTTCCATAGTGTTAACCATATACCTGAAGCCGGTGTACTCAACCACACTATAGAGGCGCAAATCTTGACAAATAAAATGCACCACTGACTCCGTAATCTTCCGAGCTCGAAATGAGGTAGATGAAAGTCTGTTCTTCGTATCATCCAGCGTAGTTTGCCTCGGGTCGCCAGGTTTGGGTGCTGCTGGGACGTTAACGTTACATCTGCATGGTGTCTGATCAGGTGAGCTCGCAGGTTGGTAGTGTCTCCTGAATATTGCACGGTAGCGTTGTAAGTTTGCAAATTACATTTGCTTTATCCAACTCCTTGCTTCGTGGTTTATTTTTGAAAACGAAGTGTACCCACACGTCAGCTTTGTATTTTGGAGGGGCCGCTCTGATGTCTGCCATACTACTTTTAACTTTCATTCTGTCACAACAACGAACCGCGGGCATTCGAGGCAACCAGCGTGAGCCGCACCGTGCCATCTACAGGAGCGGAGGTTGTAGTTCACAACCCGCTTAAAACATTAATTAAAAAAAAATATATATATATCAATATTTGGAGTTAGAAAATTGATGCAGATATCAGGAACATAAATATTGATTATCGTATCGATTTTTTAGCACAGCCCTACTTGTGAGTGACTTACAAGCTCAAGATCCAAGAGATGAGCCATGTCATGTTGGTTCAGTCTAGATTTCTTCCACAACTCATTAACACTAGAACCAGCTATATTCTATTAAAATGTAATAGGAAAATTTTAGTAAAATTTACCCAGTGGCGGTTTTTCAATTGTACATAACTATGTTTTCATAAAATATTGAACTCCCGCAGCCTTTGACTTTTCATAAAATTGTGTTGTGTTGCACTCCCTGTTGTTTAAAATAGTCAAGATAAATCCAGACTAAAAGCACGGGCATTTACACCTATAACCCACAACAGGTAAAAGTTACCCGTATATAAAAATGCATTACTTTCTCTCGTTCATGTTTCCTGTGGTGTAAAATGGACAAGGCGACTCATTAAGAGACTATGAGAGCGATTATGATACAACACTTCTTTTTTTAGTTAAGGCTTTGATACAAAAAGTAAGGCAATTTACAGTTTTGAGCAAGTAAAAAATATCCTTGGTCGTTAAATTATTTCGCTTTACTCACCTTGGCATATGGGAAAAAAATGTTCATTTTGGTCCCTGAACACTAGATATCAAAGATGTGTATATTACAATAAAAAAACTTCATTAACTGTGCAAAACAGACAGACATCAGTTACATACAATATTGTTATGCCTATGAAAAGTAAATATCTAGAGATGACAATGACTTTTGACACTGACGATGAAGAACCCACCATGGCTGTTTAGTGCTATCCTTATTTTGCAGCATTGGATAGTACCCAATCAACCTTTTGGCCATGGCAGACACTTCTTCATGAGAGGGATACATTGAGTCTCCCTGTCCTTGCATTTCATTAGCCCTCAGGATCGAAATCATGCTTGTCATGGTGTTTCTGACCAAGCAGCACCTGAGCTCTTTGGACATGGTGCACTTGTGTGCTCTGCCACAACGCTGAAGCTCAAAATAGTGTATGTGGACTTGCTGCAGCTCTGTGTCTGAGTAAATAACATGGTCTGGGCTGCTTATCTCATGAGTGACTCCTTTTTCGGAGTCACATGTTTTGGTGTTCTGGGGTACAGGTTTTACAGCCACTTCAGAAGTTAAGATCTCCTGCACAAATATATCAATAATAATAATAATATCACAATTGAAAAAAAACTTGCATATGATATTGTTTGGTCTCAACTATTAATGACACAAGAGAGTTGTGATTTTGGATGCAGTCGGGGTTGTGACTGTATTTGAAATACCTGGCTGTGTGTGAATTTTTTTGTCTTTTCATAAGTACTTCAGGTTACTTGTGAAGTAGAAGAAGTTGTGTTGGTACCGTTGGAACACATTTTAAAGGACTAAAAATGCACAATAACATGGTATGCATATTTCTGTAACATTACAGAACATCATCTGTGGAAATGCAGTGACTTTGTGAGCCTATTACTTAAGGGGAAAGATTTTTCTGTACAAATTATTGCAGTTCAGTCAGATGTGCAGCCCTAATCTAAAATAAAACGTATATGTACATTTTGAGAAGTGTCGTTTATTGGGAAAAGTATAAAAAAACATCAAAGTGAAGATATAAAGAAACACTCATACATGCCTCCATATGATTGATGACCCATTTATGTCACCACAGTGTCAATTTCATCATTTTAGAAATTTTGAAATTAAGAAAAAATGCTATTCATGTACATTTCTAGCACCCATTGTGAAACCATGTATTTTAGATGAACTTTCCGTTAATTTATTTTATCTCTAATACACTCATTCATTAATCACAATAATCCTTACCTCTGAATGCACTGCTTCCCAAATGCACTTCATCTGAGGAAGTTCTCTGGCCCTGGTAGAAGGTCCCTCAGGTCTTCACATGTTAATGAGGGTAACAGCTCATTGGTAATATTTGCAGCTGTTGCCCTTATAAGACAAAGTTATATCAGTGCTACTGATAAAGCAAGACAATTCTGATCATAATTTTACAAATCTTGCTTGGCAATTGCAGCAACAGACTGCAAGAGTTTGCAAAGAGGTCATATTAGCAAATTATCAGTCTAGATTTTTGTATAGATATGAACGTTAGATGTCGAAAAAATTTACAAGACATTTTACCTTGTAAGAGTGACACAGTTGTCTCATCTAAGTAATCTCTCCATCTCACCATGAAAAAGCAATCTGTAACTTAGAGGAAAAGACGGTCACTGTCATTTTATGAATCAACCAAAAAAAAAAAAAAACACATTAAAAAGGGATCAGAAACTAAATTGTCGATTGCTGTGATTCATTACCAACTATGATCAAACCACATACAATCAGCCACCAAAATATGGCCACATACTACCGTCCACCTCAAACAATAACATTTTATTTTTACATTTATTCAGGAAACAGCAGTGAAATGTATGTCCTGAGGAAAATACACAATATAAACTATCTACATAAGGACAATCAACTTCACACATATATACATATATGCAGCCTCCTTTCAAATATGAACTTGTAAACTTACCTTTTTTTTTTCATTTCAATGAACTTTATTGAAAAGGGTTGCATGTACCATTAACTGT
>JAFBMS010001161.1:0-46260 GCA_019788955.1 Albula glossodonta | reverse complement strand
GTTCTATGCCAGAAACTCCCGCTGGACCGAGGGCTCATCTCCGCCTCCAAGGCTGTGGGCTGGAGCCACTCACTGGTGTGAGTACAGCACTGACCCAACAGCACTGATAAAACACCACTGAACCAACAGCCCGATAAAAACCCACTGACCCAGCAGCACTGACCCAACAGCACTGATAAAACAGCACTGACCCCAACGGCACTGATAAAAGGCATACTGACCCAGCGCACTGACCCAACAGCACTGATAAAACAGCACTGACCCAGCAGCACTGACCCAACAGCACTGATAAACTCCACTGACCCAGCAGCACTGACCCAACAGCACTGATAAAACGCACTGACCCAACAGCACTGATAAAACAGCACTGACCCAACAGCGCCGATAAAACTCCACTGACCCAGCAGCACTGACCCAACAGCACTGATAAACAGCACTGACCCAACGCACTGATAAAACGCACTGACCCACAGCACTGACCCAACAGCACTGATAAACAGCACTGACCCAACAGCACTGACCCAGCAGCACTGACCCAACAGCACTGATAAAACTCCACTGACCCAGCATCACTGACCCAACAGCACTGATAAAACAGCACTGACCCAACAGCACTGATAAAACAGCACTGACCCAACAGCACCGATAAAACTCCACTGACCCAGCAGCACTGACCCAACAGCACTGATAAAACAGCACTGACCCAACGGCACTGATAAAACGGCACTGACCCAACAACATGGATAAAACAGCACTGACCCAACAGCTCAGGCAGCACAGACCAGGGCCGGGTCTGACATTCACTCACATTATCATACTCTAACAAACTCACATGCTTTCACACCCACACTCATACAAATTAATTTGCACACATCACACACAAAACCTTTGTTGTTGTTGAGAGTTTCTGGTGGCAATTTGTGTTTATGCCTGTGTGTCTGTGTGTGTGCGTGTGTGTGTGTGTAATCATGGTGCTGGTTCTGACCCAGTGAGTCGGCGGATAAGGTGGTCCTGCACACGGGGAAATATGAGGAGCTAATCGTCTGCTCCCATGAGATTGCCGCCAGCACGGCCCAACTGGTTGCTGCTTCTAAAGTAAGTGCTCTCTTCCCCTCCCTCCCCCTCTCTGCCCCCATATGATGGCACACCTGTGCCTGGGGCTGTATACCTGGCTCTGACAGAGCTCACCTGTACCTGTGTCTGTGTCTCAGGTGAAGGCAGACCGCAGCAGCCAGAAGCTTTTGGCCCTGCAGCAGGCTTCCCGCCATGTTAACGAGATGGCCGCCAACGTTGTGGCCTCTACAAAGACTGGCCAGGAGCAGATGGAGGAGAAGGGTGAGTGGCTCTTAGGGGAGAGTGTGTGAGGATGTGATTTGCCTGATGTGGGTTTTGATGGTTGTTTTTTTATTGTTAGCATTCGTCCATTTTAATATGTGTCGATCTGAATGTGAAGCTGCAAAGCTGCAGGAGTTACAGCCTGACCCCCCTCTATCACCAGACACCATGGACTTCTCAGGCCTGTCCCTGATCAAGCTGAAGAGAGAGGAAATGGAGTCACAGGTCAGTCCTGCTCTTCCCATCTCTCGCTCTCTCTCTCTCTGTCTCCCTCTGTCCATCCTGCCCTCTGCGTCTTCACTGTGTCTGTTCTGAATTCACAATCGCAGCATAATGTGTGAGTTTTATCTGTGCTTTGTAGTGGACAGCAATGAATGTCAGGCCCTGCTTGTGTGTATGCTGCATGTGTGTGGCTGAGTGTATGTGTGCCTGTGCGTGTGTTCGTGATGTGTGTGTGTGCATGGGATGTTAATGCGTGTGTGGTGCATGTTTGTGTGGTATGTTAATGCGTGTGTGTGTGTGTGTGTGTGTGGTATGTTAATGCATGTGTGTGACACACAGGTGAAAGTGCTGGAGCTGGAGACACAGCTGGAGAGTGAGCGTATGCGTTTGGGCGAGCTGAGGAAGCAGCACTACGCTCTGGCCGGAGTTCCGCTAGACCAAGTTGCCGCAGGAAATGGCTTCATCAACACCCCCAACACCCCACCTCCTCTGTCACCCAAACCCGCCAAGCCCGCCATCATGAAAAAGCCTGCCCTGGGCCAGAAACCCACCGTCCCACCCAAAACCACAGTAAGAGACAATCTGAGCCCAACCTTCTCTCCTGAGTAATGGCATCAGAGCAGTGTAATCGAGTGGGCAGGGAAATGGATTTGGAATGAAGCGGTTACAGGGTTGATGCCTGTTTGGGACACTGTCATTGTAATTTCTGTAAGGTGCTTAAACGGAATTGCTTCAGAAAATGTCCATATGCATTGAACATATTTCAAAAATGTCATTTTTAATTTCAGTTGTGTCAGTCAAACCAAATTTCTTGTCCCATTCCATGATACAAGTGTAAAAGCTTAAAAATTAGTTTTAAAAGATGAATTGTGAAGAGGAGGTTTATCTCAACAATATTTGTACCAGAGCACTTCTGTGTTATTTTTCCACAGAGTTCAAAAATTGTCTTACAGTAAATGTAACGTGCAAATTCTTAAAATTATGCAAACTCTCATTCTGCCCTTCTCTCACTGAATTTCAGTTCAGGTAAAAGGCACCTGCAGGCAGGTGACCCTGACTGGCTGATGAAGAACAGTTCCCCCTGTGGCTCCACCCCCTGATGATGTCATCATCGTGAGGACCTGAGACAGACAGAACCATGCAGGGGGTGTGGTCTGGACCAGCCTCCTTCCCCTCTCTCTCTTTTCTTTGCCAAACTGTGAGGCACAACCTTTTTCTCCTCCTTACTCCGTTACCTGCTCCCTTATGGAAAAAGATTATAAAGATTATATAAAAGATTATAAAGGTGCACTCTTTTAAAAGACCATCATTTGCCATCGGTTTCTTATAATGTGATCAGGATCTCAAGAACTGAAATTGATTTTAATTTTACCATCTCTGGAGCCCTGTATCCTTCCTAATGGTTAAAATGTCAAAATGAGGATCCATTTTAACTCTGTATGGAATGCAATACTACCTATCACTGATGTCCATTTCAGTCACTTTAATTTTTTTTGTTCATACTGGAAGTTTTCTGTTGAGAGGAATATCAGATCACAGCAATACTCACCGATCACATTTTGTCCGCTGGGTTTTTGGGCGTGAGCCCACAGACATGGCACAAGCAGCAAAGCACAAGTTAACCCGGTGCATCCTAGTTTGAGTGAGGCTAGCAGGGTTGCAGCTAAATACTATGCTGTAAATGAATGATTTAAACTATGCTGTAAATTAATGATTTAATTGGCTGTTGAGGCAAAGCCAGTATCATCTGGGTTTTTGGTAGACCTGCCTCACCAAAGCCAATGCAGAGGAAACGTTTTGTTTTCCTGCCTCTTTTGTGCAAGTCTGCTCACAAGCTACCTGGTTATTTTGCAGACTACAATGCCTACCCTGAAATGTCTGTCATTTTACGTTTCCTTTCTATGTGGGAAGTAGTTGTAGTTTTTGCAGTGATTGTCAACTCACAATTTTCAACTCTGCGCGATTACCACTGTCATCTGTTCCGGTTACTCCACTTGTTCTTTTTGATATGTTTTACTTTTAACATTTTTGTCACGTGCACACACACACACACACACACACACACACACACACACACACACACACACACACACACACACACACACACACACACACACACACAGGGGTCATCGGGTTTTGATTATGTAGCTTAGCTGTGTGTCTCCGCGAAGCCGACGTGGAATGTCAGCATGACAGATCACCATGACTACCACCCTTACCTCCTCATCGATGGGACACGCATTTACCACGTTTTTTTACCTTAACTTTTAAAGTTAAGAAATGTTGATTGCACTGCTGTCGGCTCGATGAGAGGGGCGCGGTACGCAGAGTGTGGAACGGGACACAGGGAAAGCTGTAGGTGTTTTCTGACAATGTTGTGTGGAACTGTTTAGACACCCGGGGTGCTTTCTTAAAAGGGGGTCATATGAAGTGCTCCATTCCCCTTCCTCTACTTTGTTAAACATGTCTTTATACTTTCAAATCTATTAATATATTTTTAGAAAAGATTAATGTGGTATCATGTAATAAGTGTAAATGTAAGATGATCAATAAATGTTTAAGAGCTCTAACCTCGCTCGATGTGCCTGTTTTCATCGAGGGCTCTTTTTATTGGTGCAAGCCCATCGTCCGTGTCATAATAAAATACGTTTTTGTTGCGATGTTTACATTTCACACAAATACAATGTAACAATTATCCAGCCGTTACATCCCAAACACAGGTAAACTGAGGTTTGTCATAACGCAGTTATCACAGTACACTTCAGTGTAGTACTGTACTTTTTTGTCCTCGTGCCATGGGTTTGAATTGCGCACGTTGAGAAAACTGAGGGGCTGTGCGTCAGTCAGCGCGTTCACAATGAGAAAACCGTTGGAGACTTCAAACGTTTTAAACTGAAACTGGGAAATGCCCACCAAACATGGAGTAAACGTTTTCTCAAAGACTTGCAAAAAGATTTTCATGCGCAGAATACAATGGTTCACATCGTGAATGGACTCCTGTGGTGACCAGTAGCCTACAGAACCTCACTTCTCTCAGCTCATTTGGAATTTACTCTGGAGGACAGTTATAGGAATGTCTGGGCACAATGTCTTCTGTGCGTTGAGTCACCACGGATGGTAAGACAGACACGGTTTTTCCGAGGACCTGATTCGTACATGGGGCCTGTTAATTGAGTGAAACATTTCTATCTAGCCTGTAACATTTTCCGTATAATATATGCCGTGTAGACCCCCGAAAAACCTCTCAAACACACCTGAAACTTTTTATGAAAATGATTATTGCGGCAACAAAGAATAACAAAGACCTGTAGCATACAACTTTAATCCGGGCTTTGATTATGTGGCTGTTCGGCTATTGGTTTTTGTCTCCCTCTTTCGGTAATGATATGCTATGTCAAGGCATTGTTCCATTCGGTTGGGGTTCATAAAATATGTCAATGAAGTAATTAAAAACATGAATGTGTGTGTATATATATATAGAGAGAGAGTATGATGAAATATTGTGTGTGTGTGTATACATACAATATTTCATCATACTCTATAAATAAAATATTCATAAATGAAAAAGTAACCTGTTTTATTTCAAAATGGCTTTTTTCAAAAGACTACTTTTATTTCATAATTATGTCATGCATGGAGAATGATGACCCGACCCAGACGTTTATTTATTTATTTTTTTAAGATCTCCAGTGGTTGCAACACAATGAATTTCCCACAAATGTTTGCATGTGGAAATGTTGGTTATGTCGGTTCTGGTTCAGTTGAAGGACATGTTCATTGGGCAGCCTTAAATTCTTTGGAGAATAAAGCTGATCAATGCACGGCTTTATCTGTTATATATGACAATTAATCTGCTGAACATATAGGCCTAGCTTAAATTCAATTAAATTGTATTTATATACCGTTTTGTTTTGTTTCTTTCACCAAGAACATGGCTTCAAAGTAAATTTGCATATATATATATATACATAAGCCAACACTTAGAAACCTTCAGTATAGTCCACTGCATTTGGCAGATTTGAAACTGTGACACAGATGGCATGTCGGGGTCATATTTTTGTTGTATTCTAAATAGGCCCATACACTGAGCTGTTTACCCTATTCGTGTACTTGAGCACAAGCAGCGACCTCTCGTGTCCTACTAAAATCCTGACATGCGCAGTGCGTTGACTGCATCTTACGTACTGAGGCCAATGTGTCCAAAGAGCGGGGCGCAGCAGATTCTGTATCGCAATGGTAGTTATCCAGTGGAGTTTGAGTATTTCATTTTAGTTTAATGTTTCTAAAACCGCCGGAAAATGGACAGCGTCCTAAGAGTTTGCTGTGCGAATCAGTATTAGGTCGTCCTGTAAATTTAAAGAAACAGCCTTGAAAAACAGACGCACAAACAGTGCTTGGCAACTTTGTTGTGGCGAAAGAAATACGGCTGGAGAACAGGAACAGCGCTGTGGAGATAAGCGGAGAAGGAGCCGCAGCCATGGAGGAATTCGGATCAGCTCTGGAGAAAAATGCGGCGGAGCTAACAGTCATGGACGTGTATGACATCGCGGCGGTGGTGGGACAGGAGTTCGAGCGAATTATTGATCAGTATGGCTGCGAGGCGCTGGCACGCTTGATGCCCAAAGTGGTCCGGGTGTTGGAGATTCTCGAGGTCCTGGTCAGCCGGAATAACATAAGCCCGGAGACAGAGGAACTGAGGCTGGAGTTAGACAGGCTTCGGGTCGAGCGCATGGACCGTCTGGAAAAAGAGAAGAAGCACCAAAAGGTTCAGTACGTTTGGAATAAATTCAGCATAAATGTGTTTGGTGCATTTCTCAGATGTCAGGAGTTTCCCTTCGAACTAACAAATAAGACACGGTTCCTTAGATTGTTGGAACGCCAGAAAAAAATCTTGGGCACAGGCAATTTGTTGTGCGTGCCTGAAAATATTTGTAAAGAGTGCTTTGCCCAAGGTCGGGAGTAAAGATTTGATATTCCGCTTAGCGGCAACAGACTGTGGTACACTGAAGTCTCAGTGCATTCTAACTTCAGTCACACTCCAATGGGACGGAAACTGGAGCAGTTCACTCCTTTTTTTGTCACGTGTTTTAAGGACAAAGATATGTAACAAAACTGACAGTATTTACATTATGAATATCACATTGAGATTTTTGATTCTATACTTACTTTACAGTAATCAGTACTGTTATACATTTCCATCAGTTGTTGAGGACATGGCTGTTTTAGTAGATTTTGTAGATATAATTGCAGATCTTGTGTTTGAGTGCACATCATCTACTATGATAGCTGATCTTCAAAGTGATGAAAGTCATGTCTCACTTATTTTATTATTAAAGTGGACAGGACTTACATTTGGACTTTTCCTGGATAACAGTATTTACAGATTCCATCACATCTTTACAAAGAGAGAATCTGAAATACATAATTTGTCCAATTAAAGATATAAATCGTAACATTTTTAATCTTAGCCATCAGCTTGAAATCAGGGCAGTGAAATTAACTGGTGAAATAAAAGTCATAAACATGCAAATATGAAATACAGAAACATAAATCTTTGTTAAACAGTTAATACAAGTTTAACAATATGAGGTCTGGTGACTAAAAGTATACTAAAAACAATATGAAATGAAAATGATAAGTTTGTGATCTGTAAAATGGCATGGTGGATTATGTTATCAGGATTAGAGAAGGCCAGCACAGACTCATTTTGGTCCTCCAGCCAGGCCTGCCTCTGTTTCCACCCCACATCTCCAGGGACACTTGTTGCTTCTGAAGTTCCTTTTGAAATTTTCTCCTGTTTTTGACACAGGTTATAAATATAAAGGATGACAGGTTGAAGTCATTAACAGGAAAAATATATATATATAATATGTAAGATATAGGTAAGTAATTTAAAAAAAATACCAACAGCTGTACTGCTTGAAAACTGCAGATATAACCATGACACACTTAAGATCACACCATGAGAAACTGACCCAACCACAAGTTTCAAATAATGTACACATAATACATAGCCATACCAGCTGGGTCAGCACTGGGGTAGGAGACCATTTGTGATTTGTGTTACAGTGTGTGAAATACTCTGCCAGAGAATGAAATGCTGTGTGTGTGTGTGTGTGTGTGATTATGTGTGTGTCTATGTCTATGTTTCTGTTTCTGTAAGTCTGTCTGTCTGTCTGTTTTTCTGTGTGTCTGGGTAGTTATGAGCCTGACAGGTTAGTTAAATCCCCAACCCCCACCCCCCTTTCATCCGTCCCCCTGTCTGTCCCCCTGTCTGTCCCTGTGCAGGAGCTGGAGCTGGTGGAGGATGTGTGGAGGGGGGAGGCCCAGGACCTGCTGTCACAGATCGCCCAGTTGCAGGCCGAAAACAAGACCCTGCTCACCAACCTGTCCCAGAGCGGAGGTCCCACCACCGAGGAGGAGCTGCAGAGACATGAGGGTATGGGCACCATGGAAACCTGCACCTACACCTGTCTTTGGCCCCACCCAATTACAGCTGACATCCCACAGTGCCATACAAGTGTCAACTACAGACATGAAAACACAACAACAGTAATGAAAAATCTACCCATGTATTCCTGTGCTTCCGTTTCAAAACAGTTTTAAGCTAAACTAACCAAAATGTGCAATCGAATAAAAGGAATATGTGATAGCTAAGTGATAGTTCAGTGACAGTGATGTTGTAAAATCTTCTGCATTCTGCTGTCCCAAAGGAGATGGATGAGCAAGGTCAGAGCCACAGAGCTTCATGCTTTGGGTCCCCACCAAAGCTTCTGTTAGCTCAGCAGATACGCTAGCAGGCTGCGCTAATCCAAACATCAGTGCAATGCACTACCAGACAGGCCAGCATCTCCAGCGCCAGTCACTTCAAACCCAGCATATAAATGCTTTTCTCTGACGCTTCTAAACCCAGACACTGCATTACAACCCACAAATGGTCAGATATGACCTGAAAAACTGGCTGACAGTGAATGGCAGTCAGGCTGCTCCCAGAACATGGGAATGTTGGTGCTGTGGACCTTCCTTCATCCTGTTACACACACACACACACACACACACACTCACACACACACACACTCACACACCCTCACCCTATTCCACACACACACACACACACCCCTGCACACTGCCACACACACACTGATACACACACACACCTTCACTCTGTTCCACACACACACACACACACACCCTTCATCCTGTTCCACACACACACACACACACACCCTTCTCCCTGTTTCACACACACACACACACACACACACACACACACACCCTTCACCCTGTTCCACACACACACACACACACACACTCAGACACACACACACACACACTCACACACACACACTCACACACCCTTCACCCTATTCCACACACACACACACACACACCCTTCACCCTGTTCCACACACACACACACACACACACACCCTTCACTCTGTTCCACACACACACACACACCCTTCATCCTGTTCCACACACACACACACACACCCCTTCTCCCTTTCACACACACACACACACACACACCTCACACCCTTCACCCTGTTCCACACACACACACACACACACACACACACACACACACACACACCCTTCACCCTGTTCCACACACACACTCACACACCCTTCACCCTGTTCCCCACACACACACACACACACGCCCTTCACCCTGTTCCACACACACACACACACCCTTCACCCTGTTCCACACACACACACACACCCTTCACCCTGTTCCACACACACACACACACACACACAAACACACCCTTCACCCTGTTCCACACACACACACACACACACACACACCCTTCACCCTGTTCACACACACACACCAACCCTTCACCCTGTTTCACACACACACACATACTTCATTCTGTTCCACACACACACACACACTTCAGTCAGGGTTGAGTGTATCCCACACATGCACACACCAGTTGAAGTGGAACTCCACTCTGCCCTGCACCTTTAAACCATCATGTGACCCAAGTAATAAAACACCACAGCAACAAACATGCTACATGAGCTGTCTGTCTGTGTGTGTGTGTGTGTGTGTGTGTCTATATGTATTTGTGCGTGAGTGTGTCTTCATCTGTGTTTGTATGTATGTATGTGTGTGTGTCTGTCTTTGTTGCTGTGCTTGTATATGTGTGCGTCTGCATATCTGTTTGTGCTTGTCTGTCTGTCTGTGTGTGCGCACAAGCTTTTGTGTGAACATGCATATGTGAATGGTCAGCGAGTACAATCCATTCAAAGGAGACTATACCACGTTTTTTGTTCTTAGACTTTCCCATGTGGATTTAGCTTCCTCTGCCTGAGAAGGAGCCACAGGGCACCCAGGGGCCGGTGCAGGGGCCGGTGCAGGGGCTGGTGCAGAGCACCCAGAGGCCAATGCAGGGGCTCGTGCAGGGGCCGGTGCAGGGCACCCGGGGGCCGGTGCAGGGGCTCGTGCAGGGGCCGGTGCAGGGTACCCAGGGGCCGGTGCAGGGGCTGGTGCAGGGCACCCAGGGGTATTGGGGTAGTTTGCAGGGCCGTGGAGTGCGTGTGTGCGCATGCATGCATGCATATTTGTGTCATTGCGTGGTCTGCATCGGAGAGATCTGTGAAGTGCCTCTGCTCTGTGAGATGAGAAGCTATTTTAAACCAGCCTGGGCACCCAGACAAAAATACATGGTCCTGCTGTCTGTCATGCTCGTCATGGCTATATTTACCCTCCCAAACATACCCTAGGACTGTGCAAGCTGTAAGGCATGGCTGTGTTGGCTGTCCCTGGGCGTGCAGAAATGAAAAGCAGACAGTCTGTGTCACCTCCCTGCCCAGCTCATGGGCTTTGATTCACCTGGTTGGTTGATACAGTAATGTATTACAGAGTGTGCTGTAGTACAGTGCAGTATTGATGCAGTGGGTGCACTGTGCTCTCAATGCAGTGCAGTGGAGACTATAAATAACACTGCCCCGTGTAACACTGCCCCGTGTAACTCTGCCCCGTGTAACTCTGCCCTGTGTAACTCTGCCCTGTGTATCTCTGCCCTGTGTAATTCTGCCCTGTGTATCTCTGCCCCGTGTAATTCTGCCCCGTGTAATTCTGCCCTGTGTAACTCTGCCCTGTGTAACTCTGCCCTGTGTGACTCTGCCCCGTGTGTATCTGCCCCGTGTAACTCTGCCCCGTGTAACTCTGCCCTGCGTGTCTCTGCCCTGCGTATCTCTGCCCTGTGTAACTCTGCCCTGTGTATCTGTGCCCTGCGTGTCTCTGCCCTGTGTAACTCTGCCCTGCGTGTCTCTGCCCTGTGTGTCTCTGCCCTGTGTAACTCTGCCCTGTGTAACTCTGCCCGTGTAACTCTGCCCTGTGTAACTCTGCCCTGTGTAATTCTGCCCTGTGTATCTCTGCCCTGTGTAATTCTGCCCTGTGTATCTCTGCCCCGTGTAATTCTGCCCTGTGTAACTCTGCCCTGCGTGTCTCTGCCCCGTGTATCTCTGCCCTGCGTGTCTCTGCCCTGTGTAACTCTGCCCTGTGTATCTCTGCCCTGCGTGTCTCTGCCCTGTGTGTCTCTGCCCTGCGTATCTGTGCCCTGCGTGTCTCTGCCCTGCGTGTCTCTGTCCTGTGTGTCTCTGCCCCGTGTAACTCTGCCCCGCGTATCTGTGCCCTGCGTGTCTCTGCCCTGCGTGTCTCTGTCCCGTGTGTCTCTGCCCCGTGTAACTCTGCCCTGTGTAACTCTGCCCCGCGTATCTGTGCCCTGCGTGTCTCTGCCCCGTGTAATTCTGCCCTGTGTAACTCTGCCCCGCGTATCTGTGCCCTGCGTGTCTCTGCCCTGCGTGTCTCTGCCCCGTGTGTCTCTGCCCTGCGTGTCTCTGCCCCGTGTATCTCTGCCCCGTGTATCTCTGCCCCGTGTATCTCTGCCCCGTGTAACTCTGCCCTGCGTGTCTCTGCCCTGTGTAACTCTGCCCTGCGTATCTCTGCCCTGTGTAACTCTGCCCCGTGTGTCTCTGCCCTGTGTATTTCTGCCCTGTGTAACTCTGCCCTGTGTATCTCTGCCCTGTGTAACTCTGCCCTGTGTGTCTCTGCCCTGTGTATCTCTGCCCTGTGTAACTCTGCCCTGTGTAACTCTGCCCTGTGTGTCTCTGCCCTGTGTGTCTCTGCCCTGTGTAACTCTGCCCTGTGTGTCTCTGCCCTGTGTGTCTCTGCCCTGTGTAACTCTGCCCTGTGTAACTCTGCCCTGTGTATCTCTGCCCCGTGTAACTCTGCCCCGTGTGTCTCTGCCCTGTGTATCTCTGCCCTGTGTAATTCTGCCCTGTGTAACTCTGCCCCGCGTATCTGTGCCCTGCGTGTCTCTGCCCCGTGTGTCTCTGCCCTGCGTGTCTCTGCCCTGTGTATCTCTGCCCCGTGTATCTCTGCCCCGTGTATCTCTGCCCCGTGTGTCTCTGCCCTGCGTGTCTCTGCCCTGTGTAACTCTGCCCTGCGTGTCTCTGCCCTGTGTAACTCTGCCCCGTGTGTCTCTGCCCTGTGTATCTCTGCCCTGTGTAACTCTGCCCTGTGTAATTCTGCCCTGTGTAACTCTGCCCTGTGTAACTCTGCCCTGTGTGTCTCTGCCCTGTGTGTCTCTGCCCTGTGTAACTCTGCCCTGTGTAACTCTGCCCTGTGTATCTCTGCCCTGTGTAACTCTGCCCTGTGTGTCTCTGCCCTGTGTATCTCTGCCCTGTGTAATTCTGCCCTGTGTAACTCTGCCCCGCGTATCTGTGCCCTGCGTGTCTCTGCCCTGCGTGTCTCTGTCCTGTGTAACTCTGCCCTGTGTAACTCTGCCCCGTGTGTCTCTGCCCTGTGTATCTCTGCCCTGTGTAATTCTGCCCCGTGTATCTGTGCCCTGTGTAACTCTGCCCTGTGTAATTCTGCCCTGTGTGTCTCTGCCCTGCGTGTCTCTGCCCTGCGTGTCTCTGCCCTGTGTAACTCTGCCCTGTGTAACTCTGCCCCGTGTGTCTCTGCCCTGCGTGTCTCTGTCCTGTGTAACTCTGCCCTGTGTAACTCTGCCCCGTGTATCTCTGCCCCGTGTGTCTCTGCCCTGTGTATCTCTGCCCCGTGTATCTCTGCCCTGTGTAGCTCTGCCCTGTGTATCTCTGCCCCGTGTAATTCTGCCCCGTGTAACTCTGCCCTGTGTAACTCTGCCCTGTGTAATTCTGCCCCGTGTAATTCTGCCCCGTGTAACTCTGCCCTGTGTAACTCTGCCCTTTGTGTCTCTGCCCTGTGTAACTCTGCCCTGTGTATCTCTGCCCTGTGTGTCTCTGCCCTGCGTATCTCTGCCCTGCGTATCTCTGCCCCGTGTAACTCTGCCCCGTGTATCTCTGCCCTGTGTGTCTCTGCCCCGTGTATCTCTGCCCTGTGTGTCTCTGCCCTGTGTGTCTCTGCCCTGTGTGTCTCTGCCCTGTGTAACTCTGCCCCGCGTATCTCTGCCCTGTGTAACTCTGCCCTTTGTGTCTCTGCCCTGTGTAACTCTGCCCCGTGTATCTCTGCCCTGCGTGTCTCTGCCCTGCGTATCTCTGCCCTGCGTATCTCTGCCCTGTGTACCTCTGCCCCGTGTATCTCTGCCCTGTGTGTCTCTGCCCCGTGTATCTCTGCCCTGTGTGTCTCTGCCCTTTGTGTCTCTGCCCTGTGTGTCTCTGCCCCGTGTAACTCTGCCCCGCGTATCTCTGCCCTGTGTAACTCTGCCCTTTGTGTCTCTGCCCTGTGTGTCTCTGCCCTGTGTATCTCTGCCCCGTGTAACTCTGCCCTGCGTGTCTCTGCCCCGTGTAACTCTGCCCGTGTAACTCTGCCCTGCGTGTCTCTGCCCCGTGTATCTCTGCCCCGTGTAACTCTGCCCTGCGTGTCTCTGCCCTGTGTAATTCTGCCCTGTGTAACTCTGCCCCGTGTAACTCTGCCCTGCGTGTCTCTGCCCGTGTATCTCTGCCCTGCGTGTCTCTGCCCTGTGTAATTCTGCCCTGTGTAACTCTGCCCCGTGTAACTCTGCCCTGCGTGTCTCTGCCCTGTGTATCTCTGCCCTGCGTGTCTCTGCCCCGTGTAACTCTGCCCCGTGTATCTCTGCCCTGTGTGTCTCTGCCCCGTGTATCTCTGCCCTGTGTATCTCTGCCCCGTGTATCTCTGCCCTGTGTGTCTCTGCCCCGTGTATCTCTGCCCTGTGTAACTCTGCCCTGTGTATCTCTTCCCTGTTTTTTATGTGTCTGTCCCTCGTGACTAATTCAGCACAGTGGAATTATATCAGAAATATACTCCTCTTCCTTTTTTGATGGATACAGCCGATGCCAAAAATGGACACATTTTCATTGATGTATTTTCAGTCGATTTGATGTGCAGCACAACATAGCTGTGCTCATTGTAATGCTGTTAGAAATGTGTTGGTTTTACAAAGTGTTTATATCAATTTATATAATATTATTAACATTTTAGTTTGTAACATTTTTAATATAAACCCAGATATACTGTAGGCTGTTTTACATGCTGTGTACATCTTAGTGTAGTTGGGTTTTTTAGGGGCAGATTTTGAAGAAAATAAGTAATAAAGGAGTTCTCATAAAACTCTAGTGCTGTGTTTAGTTTTCATTGGGTAAATTTGGGACTTATATACTATTCAGAATCATAGTTTGGTGTGTAGGTTTACGGTTGGGGGGGAGGGGGGTTAGGGTTTGTAGATATTAGTCTGTGGCCACATTCACTACATTTGTTTTTAGTGTTTAACTGGGTGAGTATGTTCTTTTATTGGGGTAGTTTGGTGCTATTAGAGTGTGTAATTGTGTTGGGGTGGTGTGGTGCTATTAGAGTGTGTAATTGTGTTGGGGTAGTGTGTTGCTGTGAGTGTGTGTAATTGTGTTGCCATGAGCCTTGTTAATTGATGGCAGGCTCAACTGTGCAGGTGTGTCAGAAAGGGAGCGGCAGGTGATGAAGAAGCTGAAGGAGGTGGTAGACAAGCAGAGAGATGAGATCCGGGCCAAAGATCGGGAGCTAACCCTGCGGAACGAGGACATAGAGGCGGTAAGGCTCCAGCCGTCCCTCACCCAACCCTCACTATCCCTCACCCATCCTTTGGTGAACTTCCATTCTGAGGTAAACTCTCCTTTACTATAGCTGTGTTATAATGGTGCAGTGTCACACAGGAACCACATACTGATACAGGTGCACATGCCCCACCCCTCTCTCAGGAGCACATGCCCCACCCCTCTCTCAGGAGCACATGCCCCACCCCTCTCTCAGGTGCACATGCCCCACCCCTCTCTCAGGTGCACATGCCCCCCCCCTCTCTCAGGTGCACATGCCCCACCCCTCTCTCAGGTGCACATGCCCCACCCCTCTCTCAGGTGCACGTGCCCCACCCCTCTCTCAGGTGCACATGCCCCACCCCTCTCTCAGGTGCACATGCTCCACCCCTCTCTCAGGTGCACATGCCCCACCCCTCTCTCAGGTGCACATGCTCCACCCCTCTCTCAGGTGCACATGCCCCACCCCTCTCTCAGGTGCACATGCTCCACCCCTCTCTCAGGTGCACATGCCCCACCCCTCTCTCAGGTGCACATGCCCCTCCCCTCTCTCAGGTGCACATGCTCCACCCCTCTCTCAGGTGCACTTGCCCCACCCCTCTCTCAGGTGCACATGCCCCTCCTTTTGTGGGCCACAGAAACTGTACCCTGTACAGCTAACTGGCAGTGGTGGCCTGGGGATAGCTGTACTTTGTTAGCAAACTCAACATTGGATTAGTTTGTAGTAAAAGATAAAGTCAGTCAGGCTTATTACCCCCCCCCCCCCCCACACACAGCTGCAGCAGCAGCAGAACCGGCTGATGAAGATTAATCATGACCTGCGGCACAAGGTGACGGTGCTGGAGGCGCAGGGGAAAGCTCTGATCCAGCAGAAGGTGGAGCTGGAGGCTGTGGCCCAGGCCCGGCAGCAGGAGCTGGGGGAGCTGCTGCAGGAAGTGGCCCGGCTGCGGGAACACCTCAGTGGAGAGCCCCGCCTCAATGGGGAGGAGCCAGCACCACCCCCGCCCCAGGTGAGCATAGACACGCCCCTTCCCCTGACTCAGATATGGCTGGGGTTCTGGCTGACCCACATTCGGGCCTTTATAACGCTGCTGGGATGCTGTCTCTGGCGTGGATATGCCCAGGCGGGTTTATTTAAATATTGAGATTAATTACTGCCATACATCAACATCAGATATGGAGAAAAAAGTTTCATTTCCATTTGACCATTACAAACAGTAGAACTGTTTAACTTTTTTCAAAATCCATTAAAAAATACACATCAATTGAATTTATGTAGAATTTGTTTTTCTTGTGGAGAAATGTGAAGTGTCACAGCATTAAACAGTTTCTTGTGCAATAAATAAGTATCTTGACATATTGTCAAACATAATTTTGTTAGATTCAGCTGTTCACATCCACCTTTGGTGTATTGATTGGTGAATGAGGTATAATAAAAAGTAAAGTAAAAATGGCTGATTTCAGTCTAATAATTGTCTTTTAAACAGATAAACCTTTTGAATAGATTAAACATGTAGCTTAGCATTTGTCACTATCTATGAAGACTTTGTATGATATCCTGAAGAAATACATTTCTGATTTTATGTAGTTTAGGTTCTTTCAAACTGGCTGGATACAGTTTAATAGGTAGTCACAGTTACGGTGGTGCAGAGGCATATCTCAGGCATTGAATGCTCGACAGTTCTCTGACCCTGTGGCAGCCCAGGGCACAGTAAAGTTTCAGTCAGTCAGAAACTTGCCTGGTGCTGGGCTACCATGGGCCCGTTGTTCAGATCACAGGGTAAGGGAACAGCTGTGGTGTGTGACTGAGACCCAATTAGCTTTCCACCCATGCTTGCCTGCTTCTGGTGTGACAGGCTGGTCAGAAAGAGGCCATTGGGTTTCAGGGATTGACGGGCTCGGCTGAAAGAGTCCGTTGGGTCCGGGTTCTCTGACGGGCTTGGCTGAAAGACGGTCTGTTGTGTTTTTGAGCAGTTCTCGTATGCAGGAGCCTCCAACGGTCAGAGCTCCCTTTGGGCTGAGTGTGCCGGAGACCCTGCGTTTCTGGCGGAGTATTTTGAGGCTGGAGAGAGTCTGTCCCTCTGTCCCAAGGAGCGGGGGAAAGGGGGAGAGTATGGAGATGAGGAAGAGGAGGAGGAGGAGGAGGCAGTGTTGTTATGGGTAACCCATGGCGATGGCTTCCCTTGGGAGTTTTGAAGTGATTCTAACCCTCCACCGCAATCGGGACACTCCGATTGCGGGACCCAAATAGATTGCGTGTGTGTGAGTGCACGTGTACATATGAATGTGTGCACATGTGTGTGTGTGTGTGCGTGTGCACGTATGTGTGCATGCGTGTGTGTGAGTGCATGTGTACATATGAATGTGTGCACGTGTGTGTGTGTGTGTGTGTGTGCGCGCGTATGTGTGCAAGCGTGTGTGTGAGTGCATGTGTACATATGAATGTGTGCACGCGTGTGTGTGAGTGCACATGTACGTATGAATGTGTGCACGTGTGTGTGTGCATGTGTGCGTGCGTGTGTGTGAGTGCATGTGTACATATGAATGTGTGCAAGCGTGTGTGTGAGTGCATGTGTACATATGAATGTGTGCACGCGTGTGTGTGAGTGCACATGTACGTATGAATGTGTGCACGTGTGTGTGTGTGTGTGTGTGTGTGTGTGTGTGTGTGTGCATGTGTGCGTGCGTGTGTGTGAGTGCATGTGTACGTATGAATGTGTGCACGCATGTGTGTGCGTGTGTGTGTGTGTGTGTGTGTGTTCTCCTTGCCTGAATCCTAACTATTTAAGAGAGCTTTTGGTCTGCAAAGGCATGATGCTTCTGTCCTGGAAGCACTGTGCATGTGACTCGGGTGCGTCCCTTTCCCCTGATGCCATGAACCTAACCTAAATCACACTGCACCTGGAAACCATTCCCTGCTTTATAGGCACTGTGTTCAGGTGTGTAAGATGAGCAGGAATGTGGGATCTGCTTTTTCTCCTGAAAATCCAGTGAAAATGCAGGAAATGCTGGGCAGTGAAATGTTTTCTGGTGCTCATGCTAACATTAGTGCCGTGGCTCAGGGGGGGCTAGCTGTGGACGCAGGCTGTGCTGGGCACACTTTCATTTAGCCTTTATAACATCTTACTGCACTGTTACTTCTCCACACTTGGATTCTTGGGTGGAAGTTGGTTGCTGATTTTAAGGTGGAAGGAAAGCCCTGCAGACCCTGTGGGTCTCCAGCTGTGGAGTGCGCCACCCCTGCTGTGACTCAACCCCCATCAAATTGACTGCAGTCAGTGGGACTCTGCCTGGAAATCACAGCATGTCCAAAGACAGGGCTGAATCCATCCTACATATGCCCCCTTGTGGAGGCACCTGCAATTACCTCAGTTTGAGTTATCTGCACCCCGCAAGCGCAGCTCAGACGTAGGGAGACGATGCTAATGGTCTCATTAAGAGGGCTGGCTTACTAAAGGGGTTGACTAAAGGGGTTCTGTTGCACATAAAGGTGTTTGTTATGAGTGCTGCGCTGATGTTTTCTGGTGGGAGGTTGAGGCTGTTTCAGGCGGTCAAGCCAACAGTAAGGTGTCAGTCATTGACTCCCCGGCTCAATCATCTACAGCCGAGCTCAGTGATAGGCTGAAATATGTAAGTTACTGATAGCGCACGAGCTCTGACCATTTCCTTTCATGGAGTCTTTGTCAGACTCTGACCTGCAGTTCTCCCTCTCTGCCTGAAGGAAGACGACCCTGCGGGAGACAAAGCTGCCCTCGACCTCAAAGACCCTAACAGACCCCGCTTCACCCTCCAAGAGCTGCGGGACGTCCTGCACGAGAGGAACGAGCTCAAAGCCAAAGTGTTCATGCTGCAGGAGGAGATCGCCTATTACAAGAGGTACTCCTGCCCCGCCCACCAACATCACCCCTGTGCCCCGCCCACCACATCACCCCTGTGCCCCGCCCACCAACATCACCCCTCTGCCCCACCCACCAACATCACCCGTGTGCCCCACCCACCAACATCACCCCTGTGCCCCGCCCACCAACATCACCCCTGTGCCCCGCCCACCAACATCACCCCTGTGCCCCACCCACCAACATCACCCCTGTGCCCCGCCCACCAACATCACCCCTGTGCCCCGCCCACCACATCACCCCTGTGCCCCGCCCACCACATCACCCCTGTGCCCCGCCCACCAACATCACCCCTGTGCCCCGCCCACCAACATCACCCCTGTGCCCCGCCCACCACATCACCCCTGTGCCCCGCCCACCAACATCACCCCTCTGCCCCACCCACCAACATCACCGCTGTGCCCCGCCCACCAACATCACCCCTGTGCCCCGCCCACCACATCACCCCTGTGCCCCGCCCACCAACATCACCCCTGTGCCCCGCCCACCACATCACCCCTGTGCCCCCCCCACCAACATCACCCCTGTGCCCCGCCCACCAACATCACCCCTCTGCCCCGCCCACCACATCACCCCTGTGCCCCGCCCACCACATCACCCCTGTGCCCCGCCCACCAACATCACCCCTCTGCCTGCCCACCACATCACCCCTGTGCCCCGCCCACCAACATCACCCCTGTGCCCCGCCCACCAACATCATCCCTCTGCCCCACCCACCAACATCACCCGTGTGCCCCGCCCACCAACATCACCCGTGTGCCCCACCCACCAACATCACCCGTGTGCCCCGCCCACCAACATCACCCCTGTGCCCCGCCCACCAACATCACCCCTGTGCCCCGCCCACCAACATCACCCCTCTGCCCCACCCACTACATCTCCCTCCATGCATTCCAGCCCTGCCCACTGTGTGTCCCTACTCCAGCCCTTTCCCACCTATGCTCTCTCCAGCTCCGCCCCCTGCTCAGTTTGGTAACTGAAAAATTCCATTTAAAATGAAGCATTTCATTTTCACTCAGTACTGAGAATACAATTCTTTTTTCATTTGATTTCTGCTTCATTTAGTGAAAAAAATCATGGAAATTTCTCATGGATCTGCAGTGAGTTGTAGAGTTGACTGGGAGAGAGTAAAGAGAGTTAAAATCAGTCCAGATACATGTTAGATAGATTTAGATTATAAAGGAGGGCCGTAATGAAATATCTGGTGGGTCTAACTACCTTCAGTGGTCCGTCCCCTAATTGCATCCCCCTCTTTTCTCCAACAGTGAAGAGCTGGAGGAAGAAATGGGCCCACCTCCTCCAATCCCTTCCCCTGTGCCACGACCCAACGTCCAACCAGAGTCAGGGATCAAACGTTTGTGAGTACTGAAGAAAAGGACACTTCTGTCAGCTGCTCACACACACTCACACACATACAGCGCACAGCGCACAGTTAGACTTGGTTTCAGGGCCCCGTTTCTGTTTCTTCCACAGTTCTGTAAATATCACTGGTTCACAGAGATTTAGAAAATTTGTGTGTGTTTGGGCACCTTCTCTCTGAGACTTGTGGTTGATTTTTATGTATTGGGACTACTTGAGCTAGTGGACAGAATGAGTGGTTTTATAAAATAAAAGCATGAAAACATGCCTGGTATTTCCTAAATATAATTCTCATAAGATAAACCATGAGGCCTCTGAAATGAAATGTGCATTAAGAGAGGGAGCCAATTGTAGGGAGACTATGTGTGTGTGTGTGTGTGTGTGTGAGTGTGAGTGTGAGAGTGTGAGTGTGTGTGTGTGACTGTGAGAGTGTGAGTGTGTGTGTGTGTGTGTGTGTGTGTGTGTGTGTGTGTGAGTGTGTGTGTGAGTGAGTGTGTGTGTGTGTGAGTGTGTGTGAGTGCGTGTGAGTGCGTGTTTGTGCACACATGAATGTTTGTGTGCATGTGAGTGACTGTGTGTGAGAGCAAGTGTGGGTGTGTGAGTGTGTGTGTGTTACATTCTTTCTAAACAAGCCATCCGTTCTTTCTCAGACAAACCCAGCACTCGCTAAAATGCTCTGGAATTAAGTGTGCCGCTGACCGCTCACATGACACATGGCAGCTGTGTTTTCAAGATGGCTGCCCTCTGAAACAAGCAGCCCTTAATTAAGCTGCGGTTTAGGGTTGTACAGTTAGTCACAGTAAAACCTCTAGTTTAACAGCAAATCAGACTGTTCATACACTGATGCTCACAGTACTCTCCAGGTAATGTAAAATAAAAGTTGAATGTAACTGTTGTTGATTGGCCCTGTTTCATTGGCTACTCCTTTGCAGCTGTGATATAGGTGTTTAATTCCTCATGCCTCCCTCCATTCATTCACCTGCAAAAAGTTTACTTGTGCTCTGCTTTCATTACAAGCAAAGTCCTGTAGTTTTGTGGGCTACATCACTGACTGTGACCCAAGATTCATAACCACTTACCTTTGTCCATGCCCTACCACCTTAAATATTACCCTACCACCTTAAATATTATCAGGTGTGAAGCTGAAGAGCCTTGAAGAAGCTAACATAAGCACAGATATGTCTGTCACAGAAAAACAACCCCAACACAGTAACACGGCACATCCCACATCCTGTTGCTGCCTCCAGTTGTTGGTTTGATCACACCGGATCATGTTTGTTCTCTTCTGTGTCCATTTATGTTCATGTGTCAGTATCTTAGAATCTACACAGAGAATCTGGAGTCTGCAAAATGGGCACAAGGTGTTGAGTATATTGGAAAAAATAAGTTTGAAACATATGGGCAAAGACTCAGGGTAGGTAATCTATTCAGGTTAAGAAAAATGATTTTAATATTTTAGGGTATTAAAATCATAAAATGGCTTAACAAGGTTAACTACAAAAGACTTCCCAGGCAGAGTTTTGTCTGTTGAGTGAGGGGAACAGAAGGATAATCATTTAAGGGTACATTCTGCACTGAAAGCAGGAAGCATTCTTTACACAAGGAATTGTAAATGCTGTTGAAAGCTAAGCAGGTCGTACAGTAGATGCAGAGACCCCTGGAGTGTTCAGGTCCAGCATTGGGCTCCCAGACCTGCAGGTAAACGGTAGGTCTGAGGGCCAGACTGCCCTGCTCTGGTCATTAAATGGTCTTGTGTTTTAAGAAATGCTGAAAAGGCTGGTGTTGGTTGCCAGGGTGATTTCTGGTTACTTAACTGCCACAGGGGGCTCATTTGCATATGGGTTATTTTAGAATGCTGATGACAGCACTGACGAGCCCTGAACCCTGAACCATGTACCTTGCAACCTGCACCTTGTTTGGCTACATGATGAATAGTATGGGTAGTTGGTGTTACAGAGAGCTTCATTCAGTCCCTATGGGGCCTTTATGGTTTAAAGATCATTGTTGAGCGTTCAGTTTTTCATTTCTACCAGGATAATTGTGGTACACTTCAGACCACCTGAGCTCTGAGGTATGCAGGACTCTGAATGAGCAGGCCTCTGAAATGAGCAGGGCTCTGAGTGAGCAGGGCTCTGAAATGAGCAGGACTCTGAAATGAGCAGGGCTCTGAAATGAGCAGGGCTCTGAGTGAGCAGGGCTCTGAAATGAGCAGGACTCTGAGGTGAGCAGGGGTCTGAGGTGAGCAGGGCTCTGAAGGTCTTTGCTCCTAAGCCATGTCACTTCCCTTCACAGGCACCTCAGAGAGGGGCCCACCCCGAATACTTCCTTCTCACTCCCTCTCTTTCTTTCTCACTCTGTCCCTATCTAATGCGCTCACTCCCTCTCTTTCTAATTTCCCCTCCTCCCTCCCACCTGTAAAAGGATCCCATGCAGGTGGCACAGGTGGAAGAGTAATGGAAGCATGCACAGGCCCCTGTCCCCCAGACCCTGTCATGCTCCCATGCCCAGCTGTCCTTCTCCTGCTCTCAGGGTTCTGTTGGTATTGCAGATGGCAGATGTTCTGAGCCAGGCTCTTTCCATAACCTGCCCTACTGCCACAGTCACACAGCTGGCTGGGAAAGGCCCTCTTCTCTGCATCTACTTCAGAGTTTTTGATCTAAACCAGAGTGTGTCTGGTATCAGCAGTCATGTTGCAGATTTGTGTGTAGGCTGTCAGCATGGGAACTGCATTAGTGAGAAGATACGCTGTGCTTGGTTTGAGTTTTTACTGGTAAGGGTTCGTGAGTTGAGATACTCAATGT
Source organism: Albula glossodonta (assembly GCA_019788955.1). Classification (NCBI taxonomy): domain Eukaryota; kingdom Metazoa; phylum Chordata; class Actinopteri; order Albuliformes; family Albulidae; genus Albula; species Albula glossodonta. The sequence goes on along the minus strand of JAFBMS010001161.1, from coordinate 23,624 downwards.
ATGCGCAGGGATACTCATATGTGCGTAGGGATACTCAATGTATGCGCAGGGATACTCGTGTATGCGCAGAGATACTCATATGTGCGTAGGGATACTCGTGTATGCGCAGGGATACTCATATGTGCGTAGGGATACTCGTGTATGCGCAGGGATACTCATATGTGCGTAGGGATACTCATATGTGCGCAGGGATACTCATATGTGCGTAGGGATACTCGTGTATGCGTAGGGATACTCATATGTGCGCAGGGATACTCTCTGTGCTCTCTCTCTCTGTGTCTGTGCTCTCTGACTCTCTCTCTGTATTTGTGCTCTGTCTGTCTCTGTCTCTCTCTCTCTCTCTCTCTGTCCGCGTTTGTGCTCTCTGACTCTCGTTCTCTGTATCTGTGCTCCTGCAGGATCTTTACGGCCATCATGCCGATGGTGGCAGCTGGGCTGATCGCAGATGATCCCACTTTACAGCCAATCAGACGCCTTATTTCCTTTGTACGAAGATTTTTGGTTGTTCCTTTTCCCTTTTTTGAGTATAAGCCTTCCATGTGCTGTTTTAACAAATCCTACCCAGCATGCCATTGGGCCACCTTTGCCTGCTCATTCGCTTTCCATGGATACATCACAGAGGGGAATATTCTGATTGGCTGAATGTTCAATCAGCCAGTCAGAATTAGCCTGTTGTTTTAATTGTTCTTAGCCATAACCCTTATAAAAGGAACTAATGCTTCTTTTGCTCACTCTGTTACTCTGTGATGCTTCTCATCATACTGCATTCAGACGTAAGAATAAGGCGTAGGACTTCAGCCAGTGGATTTGCTTTAATGAAAGTAGGCCTTGTTTGCTTTGAGGAAGTGAAAGATGAGAGGAAATGAACCTCTGGGCTTGTGTGTTTGAATAGCTGAGCAGCCTTTGTCACATTTCATTAGGGTGGTTGAGCTGAGCTTTTCATTGTGATGCTGCACACAGGGAGCACTACTGTATTTTTGTTGGAGCTTCTGGAGGACTATCCCCTGTCCATAAGACCTGAGCTCCACACTGAGACTAACTCATGCTTGCACGGGCGCAATGCCCTACAGTGGGCTGACTCTACGGTTAATGGGATGTGCAAAATCTCTGGAATGATGTCATGCGTAGCTGTGTATCTGTGTGATGTCAGTGTGATTTCTGGCTACCAGCATTAGCATCCCCTGGCTAACAGGTACTAACATATTATTGTATCTTCTCTAGTCAAGGTGTTCTTGGTTAGCAGATAAGAAAAACTGCAAGCATTTATGGTTAACTATACTGAGCTGCTGTAATTTCCCAGTTAGCTGTATGCTGTATCAAAAGCTGTAGTAATGTAGAATATAACTGCTTTTGTCTTTTCGAATAGAATTACCTGTCGAAATAGTCAAAACACCGTAGAACCTAACAGCACATAGCCAGCATTTATGAGCAACATTAACACTTTGATAACTGGAAGAACAATGTAGGAGCATGTAGAACCATGTAGAACCATGTAGGACCATGTAGGAGCATGTAGGACCATGTAGAGAACCACACAGAAGCATGTAGGACCATGTAGAGAACCACACAGAAGCATTTAGGACCCTGTAGAAGCATGTAGGACCATGTAGGAGCATGTTTTATGTCAAATTTCAATAGCATGAATTGGAGTATAACCGCCATGTTTCCCTATTTTTTTCAGGTTTAGCTTCTTCTCCCGGGATAAGAAGCGCAGCTCTCAGAGGAGGGTGGGGTTTGAGGAGAGTGTTGGAGTGTGGGCGGGCAGCGAAGACGTTTACACTGAGCAGGCCCAGGAGGCTTTGCAGCACCTGTAACCATGGAAACGTAACAGACAAGACTCCCTCAGCAGCCCCTGTGGTCTGCTCTGTACTGTGGGCCTCACATCACTAACCTTGCAAATATCCTTACCTGAGAACGACAGCAGGGGGCGTTTCCAACTGTACCAGTTGAGCGATAGATGGTGATGTTGTGGGGTGTTGTGTAAACAGCACTGCACTGGAGCTCCCAGCAGCCTGTGCAGCAGGAGCGCAGCAGCGAGGGCAGAGTGTGTGTGCAGCTGTACAAACTGGGACGCTGGAAACAAAGGCAGGAGTCCATTGTGGGTGGAATGAAAGCCATGGTGGAGGGAAAGCTTGAACAAAACACAACAGCAGGACTGAGCAGTAGGGAGGCCCAGAGCAGCCTGTGGAGGAGCCCTTTCGGCATGGCATGACCACGTTGTTTACACCCCACTGTGAAAAGCCAGGCTATTCCCCTGACCACATTAAATCCATACAAATAAAGGAAGTGCAGAAAGAGGTGATTGTGTGAAAATTAGTGAGAAGGTGAAAAGGAAAGGAGGGCTGCAGAAGAATGTAAAAGGTCATGGAGGAGGAGGAGGAGGAGGAGGAAGAATGTGAGGTGAAAGAGCCCATTGAGGCACAGACACAGATCGTTATAGTGCAGTTATATTAAACTCAGTATTTCCCCATGAAATGACTGGTGTGTGACCCCCCTCACTGCCCCCTGCACAGTTCTGTATGTGTCCATGGTAACTACATGTTTGCCCCTGGATGGCCCGGCACACAGACTGGGCTTTGGATTTTAGTCCGTTATGCAAAGACCCCACAGGATTTCATTCTCTTACATGGCTCTAAGCCTGCTCTGTGAACGTGGCTCAAAGCAAAAGCACCACATCCACTCTGTCAGTGTCTAAGGTTATTCTCACCATGTTCATTTCACACTTGCAAGTGTTCCTTTTTATCTTCATAGCCCAGTTTGGCCAGTTCAGCAATGAAGAAAATGAACTCTCCTTTCTTTTTCTTGTAGAGAAAAAGCTGAACACTCCTGAGCACAGGCTGGGATGGGCCCATTTCAGCAGAGCACAGGCTGGGATGTGTTTATTTCAGCAGAGCACAGGCTGGGATGTGTTTATTTCAGCAGAGCACAGGCTGGGATGGGCCCATTTCAGCAGAGCACAGGCTGGGATGGGCCCATTTCAGCAGAGCACAGGCTGGGATGGGCCCATTTCAGCAGAGCACAGGCTGGGATGTGTTTATTTTAGCAGAGCACAGGCTGGGATGTGCTCATCAGCCACACAGGGGCCACAGATTTAACTGTGCTGTATTTTCCCTTTGCCTCTCAACTCTTTTCTCTGATGTGATTTAATTCTGCTTTACTTCCACAAATGTGCTTTGATAGTTACCCAACAGGCATGTAAGGATTTTAAATTTGGTAGTACAGAAATGTGACACTTGTGATATGTGAATAATAATCAAGAATAGTGAAATGGTCAACAATTCTATTATGGCAAGCAGCACAAAGTTACCAAAACATTGATAAAGACAAACAGACTGTATAGCACAGGCTGGTTGGAGCCACACACCAGGGTTAGGATTAGGGTTAGGGGTATGGTTCGGGTTAGGGTTAGCTCCAGGGTATGCAGGGTGACTGTCAGTGTGGCAGGGCAAGGGGCGGGGCCATGTCAGTGTGGCAGGGCAAGGGGCGGGGCCATGTCAGTGTGGCAGGGCAAGGGGCGGGGCCATGTCAGTGTGGCAGGGCAAGGGGCGGGGCCATGTCAGTATGGAGAGCTCTGGGCGGGGCATCAGCAAGGAGAATCTTAAAGGAACATGTGTCTGTCATTTAAGGGAGTCAAACCAATCTACAAGTAATTTTAAATTATGCCTGTAGAGTTAAGAGAACTGACTTATAGACCAGCACTGTGAATAAAGGTATCAGAAAGAACCACTTAAAAATGGCTAAACAAAGATGAAAGGGTATTGCTTTAAACTGTAAAGGTGCATAATTTTGGCAGTATTTTGCAATGCTTTTATCCTGAAGGTAGCTTAATATAAAGGGAAAGCCTTTTCATGCACTCATAACAGATTAAGCCAAGAGCCGTTTCCCAGGGAAAAACCTCCTGCTATGCTCCAGCTTCTTAAATCATATGATCACACTGCTGTGACGGTGCCGGACATTGTTCATACTCTTCTTATTTAAGCTCACCTCAAGTGCTTCAGCTCAGTGCCCATGTGACTGACCTTGATTCAAATTAATCATGATTTTGTGATTTTTTCCTTTGGAAGTGTATATTACTCTAAATACTGAATTCTCAACAAATGGGTTCTTAAAGACTGCTTAATAAAAGTACTTACCAATTTAAACACCTACAGATTTTTGTCCTGTTCTTGACAGCAGTGTTTTATTACACAGGATATTTCATGTGTGCATAATTCAGGCTCTCATATATATTGTGACTGAATTACCAGACTGCTAAATAACCTTACAGTACTATGAGCCTGACCAGGCTGCTCATAACCTGACAGCACTATGAGCCTGACCAGGCTGCTCATAACCCTACAGTACTATGAGCCTGACCAGGCTGCTCATAACCTTACAGCACTATGAGCCTGACCAGGCTGCTCATAACCTTACAGCACTATGAGACTGACCAGGCTGCTCATAACCTTACAGTACTATGAGCCTGACCAGGCTGCTCATAACCTTACAGCGCTATGAGCCTGACCAGGCTGCTCATAACCTTACAGCACTATGAGCCTGACCAGGCTGCTCATAACCTTACAGCGCTATGAGCCTGACCAGGCTGCTCATAACCTTACAGCACTATGAGCCTGACCAGGCTGCTCATAACCTTACAGCACTATGAGCCTGACCAGGCTGCTCATAACCTTACAGCACTATGAGCCTGACCAGGCTGCTCATAACCTTACAGCACTATGAGACTGACCAGGCTGCTCATAACCTTACAGTACTATGAGCCTGACCAGGCTGCTCATAACCTTACAGCGCTATGAGCCTGACCAGGCTGCTCATAACCTTACAGCACTATGAGCCTGACCAGCCTGCTCATAACCTTACAGCACTATGAGCCTGACCAGGCTACTCATAACTTAATTGTACATTTGGGCATTAGCAGACTCTAGACAAGATATTATGTACTACTTGAAAAAGCTACATGTTATAAAGGCAGGCAACGAGCGGAGATAGTAGTCATTTGGTAAACTCTTATCCTGAGTGACTTATAAAACACAGACAAGGGTACAGATAGAGGCCGAAGTGCGGTACTATCCTAGAGGAAGGAAAGTACAGACCCAGAGAGGAGAAATGTGAAAAAAATAACACCTGATTATTAAACTGTCAAGAAAATTGAATAAGTAAAGTAATACATGCAGTAACAGTCCGACATAATGGCATAAAAGGAAAGTACAGTTATACATACAGCAAATCAATTAGCACGTGTGTGTAAAGGTATAGCTGCAGGATAAATGCTGATCAGTGTGGCAGCTGACAAGAGCTTTAATGAGAACATGGGCTGTGTCACAGGCAGCACTGCATCTGGCCTGACAGAACAGGACTCAATCATACAACACTGAAAGGTTCATTTTACATTGGGGAAATCAGATATTTCTTTTAAAATAATAATTTTATTATTAATAATCTGCATTAATTTTACCGGTGTCCAAATGAGTATTTTAGTTGAAGTATTTCCTCAGTGCTCAAAATGTTTGATTTAGGGGTCGCCTTACGTAAGATTCAGCTGTTTCAGCATATTTCCTTCATCAGTGCATGGTGTCATGCTGATTGCCGTCTTGTGTAACTCTTGCTGAAGTTCTGTTTGGATTTGCCGCCATGAGTTTTATAATATTTGTCACTGTGTGCCTGAGAGACTTTGATTGGTAGTTCCTCCCTCATTAGCTTCTGCACCTTTGATGGTGCCTTGGAGTGAAGTATAAAGGACTGGAATTAGTGCATGATATTACCTCATTGATAAAAAACAATATAGTAACAATATAAAAAGAAATAGTCACATTTGAATATATTACCCTCATTATAACTTACAGTTTAGGAATTTTGCAGATGGTTTTACATCAAAGAGACGTCCTGCAGGTCCATTTAACAAGGCTGGGATTTTAGTTGAAAGGTAAACTGCACTGATAGCAGGAGGTTTGTTAGAGTTGCCAACGTGCAGCACAGCTTTGCCAGGCCATGCAGTAGAGACAGAGACCCTGTCAGTGCAGCAAATTATAAGCAAGTCGTTATACAGATAATACAAAGAAGTAATTTCATTTATGAAGATTACGCGAAAACCAAAAAAACTAATTTAGCTATTCATGGAACTACTGAGCGACTTAATGGCTGAGGCTGGAGAAGAACAGGTCTAATGTAAGGCTCTGAGCAGCACGGTCGATTGCGAATCACTGTCAAATTAAAAAAAATCATATTTAAAATTTCCACGTTTTCTACTCCGCTTGTCCAGTTAAATCAATACAGTCAATATGAACTCTAGCTCTCATGTTTTATCGTTAATTCGGGAAAATCTATTTGATAACATGATGCTAATCCACAGCTTTATATCAATCTCGACAGTACGTGTTCTCCCGTTGGTTTGCACGATTTGCAATTCATTTAATTCATGAATTTAAATTTGACGGCAGCGACAACGTTGCAAATTGTGGTCACGGCTCTGTCGGTAATGTTGATGGGTTGTGTTGTCACGTATTAGCTCCAGAACAGAAGGCAGTACAGGTTTTTTGCAAGCCATATCATTTTACCATGGGAGTCGAGATATGAGAGCAGAAAAAGCAGAAAAATTCAAAACGTCATTGTGTGAGCGTCATGTGCTGCTTCACCTGACTCCTCGCATGGCTTCACCTGTCGCTAAGGGAACTTCACCTCCAACTGACACGCAGTTGAGTGCGCAGACGCACATTTCAATTGGCTGAATATCATGCCGTTTAAGAGAGTGGGCCGGCCAACAGAAGTTGTACAAGGAGGAAGTTCGGCAAAGTTACTACCAAGTTAGAGACCGTAATAATATGTGGATAAATTGTATACTACTGTGAAAGAGGAGAAGTTAAACGGGCTGCTGACTATATTAAACCTTCTAGCGCGGATCTAACACTTTATCTTGCCGGATAGTTGTGCAGACAGAGGAGCGCCATGGACAATCTGACAGAGTCGTCGCCCGCTCTGGCTTTTGAAAAAGACGCATTTCAGCTGACAGTGGAAGACGTTTATGATATTTCATACGTGATCGGCAGAGACTTACTGAAAATTGGCAATGCGGGAGAAGAAGTATCTGACTTGCAGTTCAAAATTGTCAGAGTCCTTGAGATGTTTGAAATTTTAGTAAATAAATACAACCTTACACTGGAAGAGCTAAAAATGGAACGGGACAATTTGAAAAGCGAACTCGAGAGAATCCTGGGTGACAGCTCAAGTGGACAGGGAACGGTGAGTCCTTCCCCAGAAAAACAAGGAACAACAGTGATTGAAGCCTTCATTTTCCTGTAGCTAGCTATCTGCTTGGGTGCGCCACAATTAATTACTTGGCATAAGACCAAGATGTGGCCACCTTCTGCCTCGCTGAGCCACTACAAAGCGCACGGGCTTCTGCTCTTGTGTTCGTAGAAAACCAGAGTCGATTCTTTTCCCTGAAATCAGACACGCTGTAAATGAGGGGAGCTATTGCAAAGGGCTAAAGTGTAAACTGTGCTACGAGCAACATGATTCTTTAAGTGAGTGTTCTCGAGCCCATACCATGCGCCAGACGTAGGTAAACATATCTCATATGTGGACATTCGTTGATATCCTTAGTGACACTGTGATTCCCGAATAGTGAGTAGCTGGGAGTGTTAGATCTGTGAAGAGGAGTAAAGCTTGATTTTCTTTGTGTTTTTTAAAAGGTACAAAGAATGCAAATGGTTGTAGTTTTCTGGCCTTTGAAGCTGGTCTACTAGAAAGTATGCGGAAATAAGCATGGAACATGTTTTCCCAATGAAATTGCTGTTTTGCATTTTTACAGGTCACATTTAATGTTTAGAATGACAGCCATCAGCAATCAAGGGGTTTGTGGCCTCACACCAATGTCGTTTTGTCCATTCAGAAGATCCTATCGCCCCCGCGTCCTCAGCCCCTCCAGCCGGCTCCTTGCTTTATTTAAATCAGATGTCACTTGACTCAGCATGACTTGTCTTGGATGGGAAGACAAATACAAATTTATTTATATCCACTGAGAACATCCCATTGCTTATTTGATTTACTCAAGATTACTTGATGTTTGTTGTGCAGACTCTGAACGTTCCAAGTGATCGTGAATATTCAAGAAGGGGCGTGCCCGAAGCCAGCGCAGTGGCAATGCATTTTCTGCGCTATGGCACATTAATGAGTATGATATAATTCCAAGCTGTACTGTTCAGTTACAGACGACTGTTTACTGACAGCAACTAGAAAGTAGAAGTGGAGATCATCTACCTGCCCAACAAATCAGGTGAAAGCATTTATAAAAGGACTGACCGTGTTCATGTACGCCCAGAAGTGAGTTAATCCCTGGTTTTTGGTGACTTCTCACTGATTCACAGAAAAGCATTTTCCCCGTACAGCTCCTAACTTGCCAGAATGTTCAATTGTCCCTTTGAGCATTTGCAAGTGCTTGCTCGAAGCATTTGGCTGGCAGGAGGGTAGCCCAAATGGCTGAACTGTGTATCTTACGCCATTTAAACAAGCAATGAATTTACCCAGAGGCTGAAGCTACGGTGCTGTTGCTAAGAGATGGTGCCACTGCTGCTTCGGGTCCACCTGAAAAATGGAGGAGAGCTTCAGCACACAGCATCACCCTCTCCACCCATCTGAACAACCTAGTGTGGGAACATACGTCGATATTACAAATAAACAGTGTGAACAACTTGAAAAACAATTACTAATACAGTACAGCATAATAACAACATGAAACAATATGAGTCAGAATATGCTGGCTTATCCAAAGTACCAGCTTTTGGGTCAACGCAGGCACTGTTTTTACATTCTTCAAAGCTGTGTCATTTGACAGACATTGGCTGTTTCCAATTTAATGAAATCTTGGGCAGGCCACACGGTTAGATAACAGTGGAACGAATCTTTGCTTATGTGTGTAGAAACTGAAGATGCAGCAGGGTGGCCTCTCAGCAGTCAGTAAGGATTGGGCTTTGTTGGTTTGTTACTAAGGCTTCTCGTTTGTTGGTTTGTTACTAAGGATTCTGGTATGTTTTCTACATCTCGTCATAAGTAACTGAATACTGCTAGTGTCCTGTGATTGGCTGGGCCTTAGCAAGGAAAGGAAATGGTCTGAAAACCATATTTAGTGGTTCTACTTCCAATTAGTTCATGTCAGTTTTGAGCTTTACATGGTCCTTTTTACAAACAGATCAGAACACAGTACTTAATGACAGAAATTTTCCAGAGTGATATGAAAATAAAAATAAAATGGTAAATTTGGGGAAAAACTGTCAAATTATTCCCCACAAAGCTTGAAGAGAATTAAAGCTGAACAGATCAGGGGTTTGACAGGGGCTGTGCTGCAGCACTGTAACCTCTGAGCTACAAGCCCAGCTCCCTAACCATTATACTACACTGTAACCTCTGAGCTACAAGCCCAGCTCCCTAACCATTATACTACACTGTAACCTCTGAGCTACAAGCCCAGCTCCCTAACCATTATACTACACTGTAACCTCTAAGCTACAAACCCAGCTCCCTAACCATTACACTACACTGTAACCTCTGAGCTACAAGCCCAGCTCCCTAACCATTACACTACACTGTAACCTCTGAGCTACAAGCCCATTTCCCTAACCATTATACTACACTGTAACCTCTGAGCTACAAGCCCAGCTCCCTAACCATTACACTACACTGTAACCTCTGAGCTACAAGCCCAGGTCCCTAACTGTAACCTCTGAGCTACAAGCCCAGCTCCCTAACCATTATACTACACTGTAACCTCTGAGCTACAAGCCCAGTTCCCTAACCATTACACTACACTGTAACCTCTGAGCTACAAGCCCAGCTCCTTAACCATTATACTACATTGTAACCTCTGAGCTACAAGCCCAGCTCCCTAACCATTACACTACACTGTAACCTCTGAGCTACAAGCCCAGCTCCCTAACCATTATACTACACTGTAACCTCTGAGCTACAAGCCCAGCTCCCTAACCATTATACTACACTGTAACCTCTGAGCTACAAGCCCAGCTCCCTAACCGTTATACTACACTGTAACCTCTGAGCTACAAGCCCAGCTCCCTAACCATTATACTACACTGTAACCTCTGAGCTACAAGCCCAGCTCCCTAACCATTATACTACACTGTAACCTCTGAGCTACAAGCCCAGCTCCCTAACCGTTATACTACACTGTAACCTCTGAGCTACAAGCCCAGCTCCCTAACCGTTATACGACACTGTAACCTCTGAGCTACAAGCCCAGCTCCCTAACCATTATACTACACTGTAACCTCTGAGCTACAAGCCCAGCTCCCTAACCATTATACTACACTGTAACCTCTGAGCTACAAGCCCAGCTCCCTAACCATTACACTACACTGTAACCTCTGAGCTACAAGCCCAGCTCCCTAACCATTACACTACACTGTAACCTCTGAGCTACAAGCCCAGCTTCCTAATTATTATACTACACTGCAACCCTCATGTTCCTGCAGCAAATGCTTGGACCAAACAAGCTGGTGGTGGACTTGAAGGACCCAAACCGGCCGCGCTTCACCATGCAGGAGCTGAAGGAGGTTCTGCAGGAGAGGAACCAGCTGAAGGCTCAGCTGCTGGTGGCCCAGGAGGAGCTGCAGCTCTATAAGAGGTATGCGGCGGGACGGGGAGGCAGCGCAGGAGGACCGTGTACAAGCTGGCTCCACTCCAGGCCCTGCTCCGTTATTATTTTTACAGTCCTGCTGGTTCACACATAATGCATGGAAAGCATTGTCTAAAGATGTGTAAACAGGACCGTTACTGATTCTCGGTGCACTCGCACATGTCTGCAGTGGGATTCTGCCGCAGGGCTCAGAGCCGGCCATGGTGGAGGTAGACCTCAACTCCCCCCCCACAGAGGAGTCCTCCCCTGCCCCCACAGAGGAGAGGCAGGAGCCCAAAGAGGAGAAGACAACCATCAAAAAGCTGTAGGTGGATTTTTAGACTGTATTTACTGAAAAGGGACTGTGCATAATAATCAATATACAGAGACCTCCATAATGTTTGGGACAAAGACACATTTTTTCTTTATTTTGATTTCAGCAGTGCACAATTTTAGATTCGTAATCAAGCAGTTCCCCTGCGGTGAAAGTGCAGATCCTTGGCTTGTTTGCATACACTTTGGTTCCATGGTGTAGAAATTAAAGCATGTTTGTGCATAGCTCCCCATTTCAGGGCACCATAACGTTTGGGACACATGGCCCACAGGAGGAAAATCAGAGCCACTTTGATTTTCCTCCTTAGCACAGGTATAAGAGAGCTCAGAGCCACTCTGATTTTCCTCCTTAGCGCAGGTATAAGAGAGCTCAGAGCCACTTTGATTTTCCTCCTTAGCGCAGGTATAAGAGAGCTCAGAGCCACTCTGATTTTCCTCCTTAGCGCAGGTATAAGAGAGCTCAGAGCCACTCTGATTTTCCTCCTTAGCGCAGGTATAAGAGAGCTCAGAGCCACTCTGATTTTCCTCCTTAGCGCAGGTATAAGAGAGCTCAGAGCCACTCTGATTTTCCTCCTTTAGCGCAGGTATAAGAGAGCTCAGAGCCACTCTGATTTTCCTCCTTAGCACAGGTGTAAGAGAGCTCAGAGCCACTCTGATTTTCCTCCTTAGCGCAGGTGTAAGAGAGCTCAGAGCCACTCTGATTTTCCTCCTTAGCGCAGGTGTAAGAGAGCTCAGAGCCACTCTGATTTTCCTCCTTAGCGCAGGTATAAGAGAGCTCAGAGCCACTCTGATTTTCCTCCTTAGCGCAGGTATAAGAGAGCTTGCAGTCTCTAGTCGTGATTGTAGGTGATTGAATGGCTGTGGATTGACCTGGACACTCTCTAACTGAGAAAGAGCGTTTAGAGAATAGGCCTTCATGGTTGTGCTGTTTTTGGAAGGTTTGTGTTCACAGCGGTTGTTCTTCCCCTCCTCCAAGGTGGCAGCTTATGGATACACAGGTGCTGCAGAGGACGTACAGCAGGTCTCAAAGCCCCGCCCTGCCCCATCTGTCCCACCCCACATCCATCTGCATGCCTGTTGTTCTGCTTTTTTTCTTTACAGTGCACCACACTACAGTTCATTACGTCACACCGTACTAAATAACATGACATTATGCAGATGCTCTTATCCAGCTGTTTTTAAACTGATGGATATAGCTGCTGGTCCAATCCTAGGAATCAAACCTGCAACCCATAAGTCACAAGATCAGCTCCCAACTCGTTATAAAAGAGCACTGTCCATGAGGCCTGTTATATGCGCATGAAAAGGACTGTGAGGGATTTAGTCTGGCTTCACATTGTTGCGAATCCAGACTCTGATGTCTGAAAAACGACTCGGCTCTTTTAGCAGAGGCTGCAGTTCCAGAGCTGACAGGGTGGCTGGGTTGGGTTAGGGTTATGGCAGGGTGTCTGGGTTGGGTTAGGGTTATGGCAGGGTGGCAGGGTTGGGTTAAGGTTATGGCAGGATGGCCGGGTTGGGTTAGCATTATGGCAGGGTGGCCAGTCAGTAGTGTGAGAGACTGCATGTGGAGCAGTAACACATGGGCCCTGAGTCCTGTTCTGAATGAGGGTTAAGACACAGCATAGCTGTACTCATTTGTGAGAGGGCTAGGGTTAGGGAGATTACCTGCAACAGAAACATGTCAAACACCACACACCAGGCTGCTGCTCATCAGGCAGGCAGGTTCACATTGGACACAATATTATTGTATATTTATTTTATGAAATGACATTTTGAGTTTGAAGTGTGTGCATAATGGCTGGCAGCTCGTATCCTGAAGGTCTTGCATGAGGTGTTAGTGCTGAAGCAGGGTTCCGGGTGGCCTCCATCATTGATTTGCTGGGTCATCTCTGCGGCGGTGGTCAGTAGTGGTGGTTGGTAGTGGCGGCTGCTAGGTCAGCAGACACTGCAGATTCACTGGTCTGGCCCAGAGAGTGGGAGGGGGCATTGCTCGGGGTGTCTGGGGGAGGGGGGGTCACTGAGCTTCCTGCTGCAGCTGCTGGCCTGAGCAGGTGCTCATATGATCAGGGCCAGTTTCACTGGCTCTTTTACCTTCTCAACCTTGTATTGCATTTGTTGAATTATCTTTGTGGTAACAAATTCAAATATGTTTAGGAAAAAACTGAAAAATCTTCCTTTTTTGCAGGTTTTCATTCAGAAGAAAATAGTGGCCTTGGCCAAGGATGGAACTACATTTGAGACAAGATTTTACAACAGATTTTTCTACTTCTTTTTATGAATGGACAGTGTGGTGAGCAGCAGTGAGGGGATGGGCGGAATGTGATGGACTGTCCTGAGTGTTTTTACTTTATTTTCTCACTTTCTCAGTGGAGAACGCTCTGTGTTGTTGCTGGTCAAACGGACGTTGTAGGGACAGGACCAAACCCTCAGTTTTACTAACAGATAAGGCAGTATTGGAGAGGGCTGGAGAACAGAAGCATGGTTCACCATGAAGTTTGTTCACCGGTAATCTGGCTACCTTTCAGCTCTTCTCTTAATGTAGCTACACAGTAATGAGTGTGCGCTGAAATATCCTCTTATTTTTAACGCTTCATGTTTAGCAGAGTTAGCCAGGGTATTGGTGAGTCAGCTTCATGATATACCTGCCAGGTGTGCAGGCCGGCACACACCTGGATCAGCTGATCCTCCTGATCTCATACCTTACCTGCCAATGGACTGCTGGCCGCAGAATGGTTCAGATGAATATAGCACTAACACAACATGCATCCAAAAGAAAAGGTAAAGACATGATGCAGTATCTTTTCTCCTTAATTTTTTCACAATCTGTACTTGACCAAGGTGGTTGACCTCTTGCTCGCTACCCTTTGCTGCCGACCTCAGGGCAGAGCTGTAGGTATGTGGCTGCAACAATCACTGTCGCAGACTGCACTCAGTGCAAATGCAGACGCAGACCCCCATCATAGCCAGCAGTGCAGACGCAGACCCCCATCAAAGCCAGCAGTGCAGACGCAGACCCCCATCAAAGCCAGCAGTGCAGACGCAGACCCCCATCATAGCCAGCACTGCAGACGCAGACCCCCTTCAAAGCCAGCAGTGCAGACGCAGACCCCCATCAAAGCCAGCAGTGCAGACGCAGACCCCCATCAAAGCCAGCAGTGCAGACGCAGACCCCCATCATAGCCAGCAGTGCAGACGCAGACCCCCATCAAAGCCAGCAGTGCAGACGCAGACCCCCATCAAAGCCAGCAGTGCAGACGCAGACCCCCATCATAGCCAGCAGTGCAGACGCAGACCCCCGTCAAAGCCAGCAGTGCAGACGCAGAACCCGTCAAAGCCAGCAGTGCAGACGCTGACCCCCATCATAGCCAGCGATGACACGATCGGTCCCAGGCTCCAGCTGTGCTTTCAGATCAGGGGTCTTCATACCATGAGCCACCCGGAGGCCCTGGAACTGCTTTTCAGCGTGTTGTGAAAACATGAACATTAACAGAATCAGACATGATAAAGGAAGACCACCCATAACCATAACCATAACCCATAAGCATTAACACATACCCACTCCAGCCCTTCTTTCAACATGATCAGTCCCTTGTTTTATAGGAAATTCAGATGCAGGGCTGTCCGCCTCTGCAGAACAGGCCTTTTGCTGTTTGATTGGCTGTTCCAACACAGGGAGGGTGATGTAATCACAGCAGTAGCGTGCGAGTCTGTCACACCTAAATTAAGTTCTCAGGATCGCTGGAACAGTTCCCCATAAATAACTGGACAAGCATTTGATGATTATGTGTCAAACCACATTTGAGGACAGTGTTTTGTATGTATGAACATTATGGATTTTAATAAAGTTTAGAGTTGGGGCATCGGGCTGCTGTGTAGTGGACTCTGTGTGGGTTTCTGAATCACAACACAGCAAGAAAACACACTTCTGAGCACTGCATCTAAAACCACTTTAATACTGCACCTTATCTGGCTGCAGCGTTCTGTGACATTCACAGCTTTGCGTGCAAATTCATACAATGTTGACACTCAGGTGGCCAGTATTGTTCATAAACAGTACATGGACGAATGGAATCACATTCCGGGTTTCAGCTTACATGCATCTCGGCTCAAGTCTGTTGCCATCGATTATTGCCAAGCATAAAATTATCTACAAAAAACTACTATTCAATAGATTAAGAAAACAATCTGTATAAAATACATCTGAATTACATCTGTGTGGTGTGGAAGCACTGACGTAGCTGTACACAATGTACAAACCTATGCTCCAAAAAACCCGGCATTAATACAGGAGCATGTGTAGGTATGAGACAATTCATATTGACTGTTAAATGGTGGCATTGTTCCACCAACAAAAGTAAAAAACACACACATACACACACACACACACACACTAAGGCAAGTTTCAGTTAAAAAGGTTAAGAAGTATTGCTACCATTTTTCCCTTAGAATAAGTAGGAGTGCGAGGCCGGGCTGGACTAATGTTTGAGCCAGGGATGCGCTGCGATCGCGTCCTTACTCCGGTCTCCATAATCGTACAGCAGCTCCTCCCCCGCCTCGATGTCTCTGGACGCCACCAGGATCAGGTGAGGGATCCCGTTAATGTTGTGGAGTTTGGTTTGGCAGTTGCCGTTTTTACTGTGATTTATCAGTCTTCCTAGGCGTGTGGTTTCTTTTGTGGCATCCACACTGACAGAGGAGGGAAAAGCACAAACAAAAGTCACATCACTTCCATCAGGGCAGCTGGTCAAATGCCACACTGTTACAGGTCCATGTCGCCATTTTCCTCCATTTCCCCCTATAATGGTGTACAGCTCTGCTCGACCCATGGAGATATGCGTAGCTACTTCTGACCAATAACAAGCCTTGGGTGTTAGAAATGCAAAAATAAAACCACTCAACCCAATCAAATCCTCCCTCAGAAATTTGCAGGCACCAATCAGAATGAAGGAAACCTAGCTGGACATGTTAATGATGATAATGTGTCTGAAAGCTAGAATGAAAAGCTATCATGGTAACGAAATCAATCATAGTAATGGACTGTGAGGTTTCTGCAGGTGCCCAGCTGACCAGAGGGGCCGCTAGTGAGCAGCAAGGCAGAGCTAAGAAGATGTGGGTTATTTGGCGTAAGAAAAATACTAGTGCACTGTAGCTGCACCAGTCAAGCCCACAGCCACTGGATCAGGGTGTATTTGTCTAGAGCAGCAGGGAGTGAGTAGGTGCATACCAGTATGTTTTGTTGAGATGCTGGAAATAGTACATATAGCAGCCAGTAGCTGGGTTCTGTGCATATTGTTCTTCCCTTTTCTTGGCATCCTTGATCTGCAGCAGGTCTCCGTGATACTCCACTACAAACTGCCCTTTCCGGAAGCTTCTGGTAGCAAACACTCCTCTTCCCTTGTCCTCAAGAACTCTGACCTGTTTGGGAAAGGGGTCATTTGAAATGACAAATCAAAGTCAAATCACAATCCCTAACTTAATTTTTTTTTTTTTTTAAATAATTTGAATTTTCAAAAGTGATAAAGAGCTACCTGTAATCCTTCTTCAACCCCTCTCTGTATCAAGTCTTCGATGTGCTGCTGTTCTTCACACTGTTGGCAGAAACCAAACTGAACTGAGATCTGCAGTCAGAGAACACACTGCCTACTCTGGTATGGCAGAGTGGCTGAAGCCATCGCATACAGACCAAAACGGCGTTTCTGCAGCAGGTATGCAGCAGGCTGTCGGAGCGCTCACGCCAGAGCTGGGGACCAGCTGGGTGTGGGGGGGGTCCTCACCCTGCCACCTCCACACCCCCTGCACCGCTCACTATCTGCACCTCTATGTACCGAGAGGGCCCTGTATGCTGAGGGTCACCTGTCCCATGTCACCTGCCGATCACACTAGCAACTGCTTTCATGTTATGTGAGGTGCCGTCAGGCAGAGAATTCCTCCAAAACAAAGTTACATTTTTTGTGATCTTTTCTGAGTGGCTGGTTTGGGTGCCAGATTCTCTTTTAACCCACTGCTAAAACAGCTGATTCAATTAATCAAGGCCTTAACTGTTGAACTTAATTAGCTTAATCAAAGTGTTTTGGTGCTGGGCTGGACAGCCCCTCTTAGGTAAGACCCCCACCCCCCACCCCCCAACCCTGTCACATACCCACCTTTAGCTCAGCTTGACTTTTCCGGCAGCTTCTTCGAATTGGGTAGTAATCTGTGACTTTTCGGTTTCTGGAAGTAAGAAACAGCTGATTGAGAGCAGGGTTCTGCTGTGAGGGTGTATGAGAGCCCACGGTCCATCAAGCCGTGCTGCAAATGCCCGAACAGAACCGTCTGCAGCATCAACAGCATTACTCAAATCTAATAAAAGGGGAGGGGAGCAGTGGAGTTTAGGGCAGTCACATCTATTTGTAGCAGTACAGCACACATAATAGAATTAAGCACATTCCAGACAGAGCTGAAGGAAACCATGACATACTGATTTGTACTGTGTAAGTAAACCACAGGCAATTTGTGAATGGATTGCTAAAGGCTTTTAACAGAGGAATGTTGTGAGAAAGAACTTTTTAATATATATATATATACACACATATATAATTGTATACACACACTCTCTCTCTCTCTCACACACACACGACATCATTGGACGGGCCCCCTGCATGCTTACGTTTCCGGGGTGGGCTTCCTCATTCTGGCCCTGCGGTTTGCTCCTTTCCCCCTGAGGGTGCTGGAGGGCCGAGGAGCAGCGGGTGGGCCCCCTTCGGCCCGGCCGGTGGAGCACGGACTGGCCTCCTCCTCCGATGGAATGATGTGACCTCCCGGACGTGGTTCGACTCTGCCTACCAGCACAAAGCCAAAGGACAGAGACACATGGGGATGTCAAGCCGACACACACATGCATGCAACATTCTTTAAGGGCATAAAAAAAACGCCCTTAATCAGACAATGCATGCCTGATTATAAACAAACTGTGAATATGACCCATTTCCTTGAACCTGAGCTAAGGAACGCAGCAAAATTAATGAGATTCTCAAGCTAAACAATTAGCGTGCGGGTCATGAGATGGCAGGCAGCTGAACACAGACGCCATTGAGAGGCAGGAAGTCACTGAGGGGTCTCCTAACTCAACCCTGCTGACACAGACAAACCCTGCGTGCCTGACCACCAGTCAGCAACAGCTGCTGCCTCCATGTGTTGCCAGGATACTGCTGTGACTCTGGGATGGATGATCATGGAAATCAGATCATTAAAAAAAAAAAACAAAAAAAACAAAGAGGGAGTGTGACGTACTCTCCTATTGGTATAGTAAGACCTTACTATCACAGTTTTTTACCGTTACGATTTAGAGTGAGAAAAGTACATGTACATGAAAAGTACCTTCTCCTTTCCTCTTTGCTTCATTCTGGACTGTGTGTTCTGAAGGGAGCTTGACTTCATGGAGGAGAGAGACGGAGTGGTCTTGGAGGGGAGCTCGGGGCTTGCTGGGGCTCAGGAAACTGTGTATTGTAGTATGACCACGACAAAGACTCTCCTGCAAAATCAGTTTCAGGATTAAACGTGGAGTTCTTGCTCTCTAAATGAAATTACACACACCAGAGTGGTGTGTGCCAGGTAGTTCATTGGAGAATTCTCTCCCTTGGGGAAGGCGAGTAAGAGGGTGCTCTTCATTCTCCATACGCTGATTTTCACAGTGGGGTTTCATAAGTTCAAAGCCAGCAACAGAGCAGAGGAAACGGAAATACAACCCCATTCATAGGAAAGTAAACCACCACATACATACAAGTGTCTAATCTCACACTTCCAAGCAAAGAATATTTATTTATTTGCTACTTTGTACACATACAAACGATCAGATGTTGATAGTTGTTGTATTACCATACACACATCAGTGCACAACGTTTATTTTGTAATGTTAATTGCGAAATGTTCAGTATATGAAGAATACGGATGTTATAGACGTTCAAATATGTAGCATCACTGATGCACGGTAAGAATAGACGAAGTAGCGTCCGGACAAGTAACAGACTGGGTCTTGTCTTTATCAGCCAATCCTGAACGTGGCCTCAGCATCCACAATCCAACTTAAGATACCGATTTATAAAATGGAAGTTCCTCTCTTCCAAAACTTTTTAATTTCCATCTACTGATTACCAGCAGAAAAAATTGCATAGCTGATCATTCGTGAGGGCAGTGAATATCACAGATTACCTGTGGTTAGTACTGTAGATATTTTACAAATTGTCGTCTAAATTGACCATATTTTCATCTAAAATATGTAGCACTGGGCTGTGTGAATAACGCGGAAGAGTCGACACCTACCCCGTTCATTTTCGGATGATTTTCTTTTGTCTCCTTTTCTTTGATGTCAGAGGCGTCCTCGGGTTGAACTTTTGTGACGGTCAAGACTTTCTTTTTACCTTGAGGTATGAAAGCAACACATTTTATTCCGCCATGTCGTTTTGGTAGCTCGATTTGTTAATATACTGACAAGATTGCTACGTTGCCAACTACTCTTTCGGAAACTACACGGTGAGTGCTTTTATGCTTTACCCTTAAGCGGCGTTTACAGTTCCTCCCCTCCGCCATGTTAAGTCCTGATCAGCCGCACGAACATTTAAAGGGACTGAACACAATAGCAGTCATTCCACTGCTGTCCGGCAGAGGGCCACTCAGGGCCATATGAACCCCCACAAACTTTTTCACTGCTTAAATGTACAATTGTAACCGACCGTTAGCTGAAGTTCTGTGTTGAAACACCCCGACTTCACTATACAATAGAAGCACACACATTAGTATCTTCATGCTTTTAATATAGCTCACATTGCTTAGCTAGCTAGCAAGCAAGTTTGACCATGCATATATTCGTTCTTGTAAAAACGAGCGATATTTACTTGAAAAATAAGCCGGTTGTTTGTTGTGCCAGCTTGCCCTACAAAAATGACCACACCACTGCCAACAGTGACAGATTCTAGATTCTTTAACCAGTAAGTTAGAAAGAAAGACGGAAACCCATACACAACACCGCGTGCAGTCCTACAAACAATCGTTTGACTTACCTTTTCCCATTGCACCGTCTAAAAGCTAACAGTGGCTTTCCACCCAATTTGATTAAATCTGATCTGCAAAAGTTTTCCTTCAAGTGTAAGGGCTGTGCGTTTTCCACGCTATCAGTATTTATTTATGTCAAGATCAGAACCTCCTCGCAATTTCTTTGAATGAATAGAGCGTCAGCCTATGTTTTCAAACGTTTGAAAATCCACCTCAGCGTTGATTGGATACGGACCTTACTGTTTGCGATGTGATTGGTGCAGAATGTAACGTAATTATCAGATTGGCCTCGCCTTCTTTTATTCATAAACATAGGTGCTATTCACACGCATTGATCAAGTGCTCTTTAAATAATTAAATGGCATTGTCTTTTTTGCCCGAGAGATTAATGTCTCAAACCCATCGCCAGTTTCCATACATTTCGCCGTCCTTCTCCCTTGTTCTTAAGGAAGCAGCTAAAGATTCGACCAAATCAAATATTGTTTTTGTAATTCAAAAGGAATACAGTAATAAAGACAATTACGAACCTGTTCCATATCAACATATTTTAATTGGAATTTACAGAATTTTAAATTATTTATTTAGCTAACAAATTTTGCAGTCTTTCGGAGCCTCTATTTGGTGTTTTGGCTCCACCCTGTGGTGTAAATGTGTAAATGAGTGTGTGTTGTCGGCTGTCAAAGAATGGGACGGCGGTCGTACCATTTTCGGGACAGCAGGAGTTAAGCCGATATCTAAGTAACGGCAGGGCATTGCCTCTTGCGTTTTTATGGTGCATTTGGCGATAGAGACCCTGCTTGCATATTACAGGTAAGACAAGTTATTGCATTTTATCACACCATTATTGTCTAACAAAAATATGACAGCGTTTGGAGGGGCGAATGCACCACTGTCTCTACAGACCGAATATAAAATAGTTAATCTCAGAACGAACTTATTGTTTTTTTGATAAGATGGGTCCTATCCCTAATTGGCAAAAGTTTACGAAATATCTTGGATAATTCTGAATTTAAAATAAGTAAAAATAAAATAAATATAATAAATAAATATAAATCTTCGAATAAATATTGTTATATTGATGCACTTTGAACTATTTAGTACACATGATATTATTAATTATAATATAATTATTAATTATAGTAAATAATTCGCTTTTGCCAAAAAGTGTGGCATTCTCCTTAGAGCTCTGTTCAGAGGAAAAGGCAAAATAAGCACTCACTCAGCAAAACTCTGCTAGTTCTTCTCTCCATATTCAATTAATAATTGTTATCTTTTTAGGTTTATACTTATAATTATAATCAAGCCAACAAATACGAAGTCTAAACTCAAACTAAACTGCTTGGTCACTAATTGTTTTCATTTGCACACATATGTATTCTCCAATCAAATGGTTATGTGCTTAATCCATAAATCCTACTCTTGGTTTATGACCTTATGAACATAGTGTACTGCATAAACACATATGCATATAAAATAGATAAGAGGTAAATGAGGGTTAGTATTCCTTTGACTAGGGAATGATAGCTCTCCATAGCTTCTGGTACCAGAATTGATATGGCATGATATGATATGACATAATATATAATATAATAAATGTTTTTCGTCAGGAACCTGTTAATAGGGCGTCCGAGTGGCTCAAAGGGTCAAGTGTTCGCCTGGAAGCCCTGAGTGCATCAATACCACCAAAATGGCTGTTGTAATAAAAATGCAATTTCACTTTAATTTCACTTGTTACCAATGGAACTAGAAAGAGAACATCATGGCTCAGTGTCACAGGGTTTATTTACAAAGCACATCACCATACGCAGGGGCATCTTTGTCACTTTGCTAGTAAGGCTCATGGTTATGATGTCATAGAAATAAGCCTGAAAAGTGAGACTAGGTCCCTTGTAGAAGGTGTGGCTGTGTCTGGACTGTATTGTGACATGTGTCTTCTCTCCTGGTATGGTGCAAACATTTGCTTTTTCATACCTACAGTTGATATGAGTGCCTTTGGACAAAAACCCAGAATGTGAATCAGTTGTGATATCACAGTAAGGAAGGTCACCCTGACAGATGTAAATCTGAGCGTTTGGACTCTGTAGTAGTTATGTAAAAACATGGGGTCATGCTGTAAAAGAGGAAACTGAATATTGATCTCTGCCTGAATTCCTTCCCAGCAGAAAGATTTGGACAGGTGGACATCTCTAAATGTTTATCACCAGTCACATACCCCATCCTTAGGTGTACCCTGCTCCTGTGTGGGTGCGAGTCTGGGCTGATGTGGGATCAGTGTGTGTGACATGCCCCCACACTCCCACTGCCAGCGCGCTCTTCTGGGAGGTGAAGAGGGAGGTGCGTTTGGTATGGAGGTGGATGTTTTTTCAGGTTGGTGCTGGAGGTGAAGAGGGAGGTGCGTTTGGTATGGAGGTGGATGTTTTTTCAGGTTGGTGCTGGAGGTGAAGAGGGAGGTGTGTTTGGTATGGAGGTGGATGTTTTTTCAGGTTGGTACTGGAGGTGAAGAGGGAGGTGTGTTTGGTATGGAGGTGGATGTTTTTTCAGGTTGGTACTGGAGGTGAAGAAGGAGGTGCGTTTGGTATGGAGGTGGATGTTTTTTCAGGTTGGTGCTGGAGGTGAAGAGGGAGGTGCGTTTGGTATGGAGGTGGATGTTTTTTCAGGTTGGTGCTGGAGGTGAAGAGGGAGGTGCATTTGGTATGGAGGTGGATGTTTTTTTTCAGGTTGGTGCTGGAGGTGAAGAGGGAAGTGCATTTGGTATGGAGGTGGATGTTTTTTTTCAGGTTGGTGCTGGTATTTGAATCAGTCACAGTCTCAGCCTTCCATCACAGGCCTCCATTTTGATTAAGGGGGCCACAAGACTTCAGTCATGATTGTTTTTTATGTAACTTAATATAATAGTTTCTCAAGATGGTTTTGCAGTGCCATCATTGCTGTGCGTGTGGTGTCATTTTGGCTGACCAGATCAGAGTGTAGGTGTATGTCCAGTAAAGAGCGTGAGCTAATGGACATTCATAATTCTGTATTGGTCATACTGACTCTATTTATCTGCATAGTCTCTGTGTTGGGTAGGAGGAGCTGACCTAACCGATTACTCTGTTGATTTAAAAATCCCTTCACTTTACCCAGCGTTTCACATTTTCCTATTTCCCTTTGGGGTGAACAGTGAACAGTGCAGTAATCTGCTGTGACACGTTGTTGGCTCTCAGTCTCTGCAGTTCTCTCTGTTTCAGCTCTTCATTGCCATCTGCCTGTGAATGCATTACATAAACTCATTGCTGTGTTTCTCCCTTTTTCACCCTCAGAAATGAGCATATGGCTGCCCATGTTGAATGCATGCCAGGTTAAACCCGCCTCACAAAGAGCTTCAAAATTCCTTTCCAGGGGAGTGGGTGCCATGGAGATAGTTGCCATGGATATGAAGCTGCGAGGGATGCACATCATCAGGCAGCTGACTGTCGCTGTCGGTGATATTCTGAGGTGAAGAAGTCGCTCTGTCACAGATCTCCATCAACTCTGGCAAGAAGTGACACGCGACGTGGTGGGCGGGCAGTGAAACAAACACACCGGGGAAAAGGTCTGTTGAGGTCACCTTTTGGGACTGATTGCAGACTATGAACACGCTCAGAGGCGTCTCTGTTACAGTCTG
>JAFBMS010000117.1:1000989-1181737 GCA_019788955.1 Albula glossodonta | reverse complement strand
CACTTGAAGTTTTTGGGCTTTCTTAACTCAGGTACAGCACAGGAGCGAACGAACGTGTTTGTGAGCACCTTAGAAACTCGCAAGTGCCATATCGCGTTTTGAACAACACTTCCTTTCATCGGTGTAATGTGTGTCATCGCACAGGCTGGGAAGTGTACACGAAGAAGCAGAAACTGAAAATGTTGACGTTTGTTGAATGCTTTACACACGCATGTAGTTGGCAAAGTCTTTGCGAGGTGCGATCCAGCCTGTAATGTTAGAGTGAACATTCAGTCACTGTGAGAGTTCTTTTCATTGCAGAGAGCTGTACTGCTCTCACAATGAAGGGAAACAGGAACCCTACACTGCCACAGACCAAGAAGGAAAACTGAAGTGCTGCAAGTCCAAAAATTAAAAATCATTACTACATGACAGTGTTTCTGAGCCAAAGACAAAACTAAGTTTTCTTAGTCCCAACAAGCTTGGAAACTTGGATCTTGCATCCGTACACACTTTTGCAGTTGTTGGAGTGTACTGACAGTGAAAACCTTTTCCTTCACTCACTTGAAGTTTTTTGGCTTTCTTAACTCATGTACAGCACAGGAGCGAACGAACGTGTTTTGTGAGCACCTTAGAAACTCGCAAGTGCCATATCGCGTTTTGAACAACATTTCCTTTCATCGGTGTGTAATGTTTGTCAACGCACAGGCTGGGAAGTGCACGAAGAAGCAGAAACTGAAAATGTTGAATGCTTTACACACGCATGTAGTTGGCAAAGTCTTTGCGAGGTGCGATCCAGCCTGTAATGTTAGAGTGAACATTCAGTCACTGTGAGAGTTCTTTTCATTGCAGAGAGCTGTACTGCTCTCACAATGAAGGGAAACAGGAACCCTACACTGCCACAGACCAAGAAGGAAAACTGAAGTGCTGCAAGTCCAAAAATTAAAAATCATTACTAAATGACAGACAGTGTTTCTGAGCCAAAGACAAAACTAAGTTTTCTTAGTCCCAACAAGCTTGGAAACTTGGATCTTGCATCCGTACACACTTTTGCAGTTGTTGGAGTGTACTGACAGTGAAAACCTTTTCCTTCACTCACTTGAAGTTTTTTGGCTTTCTTAACTCATGTACAGCACAGGAGCGAACGAACGTGTTTTGTGAGCACCTTAGAAACTCGCAAGTGCCATATCGCGTTTTGAACAACATTTCCTTTCATCGGTGTAATGTTTGTCATCGCACAGGCTGGGAAGTGCACGAAGAAGCAGAAACTGAAAATGTTGACGTTTGTTGAATGCTTTACACACGCATGTAGTTGGCAAAGTCTTTGCGAGGTGCGATCCAGCCTGTAATGTTAGAGTGAACATTCAGTCACTGTGAGAGTTCTTTTCATTGCAGAGAGCTGTACTGCTCTCACAATGAAGGGAAACAGGAACCCTACACTGCCACAGACCAAGAAGGAAAACTGAAGTGCTGCAAGTCCAAAAATAAAAATCATTACTACATGACAGTGTTTCTGAGCCAAAGACAAAACTAAGTTTTCTTAGTCCCAACAAGCTTGGAAACTTGGATCTTGCATCCGTACACACTTTTGCAGTTGTTGGAGTGTACTGACAGTGAAAACCTTTCCTTCACTCACTTGAAGTTTTTTGGCTTTCTTAACTCATGTACAGCACAGGAGCGAACGAACGTGTTTTGTGAGCACCTTAGAAACTCGCAAGTGCCATATCGCGTTTTGAACAACATTTCCTTTCATCGGTGTAATGTTTGTCATCGCACAGGCTGGGAAGTGCACGAAGAAGCAGAAACTGAAAATGTTGACGTTTGTTGAATGCTTTACACACGCATGTAGTTGGCAAAGTCTTTGCGAGGTGCGATCCAGCCTGTAATGTTAGAGTGAACATTCAGTCACTGTGAGAGTTCTTTTCATTGCAGAGAGCTGTACTGCTCTCACAATGAAGGGAAACAGGAACCCTACACTGCCACAGACCAAGAAGGAAAACTGAAGTGCTGCAAGTCCAAAAATTAAAAATCATTACTACATGACAGTGTTTCTGAGCCAAAGACAAAACTAAGTTTTCTTAGTCCCAACAAGCTTGGAAACTTGGATCTTGCATCCGTACACACTTTTGCAGTTGTTGGAGTGTACTGACAGTGAAAACCTTTTCCTTCACTCACTTGAAGTTTTTTGGCTTTCTTAACTCATGTACAGCACAGGAGCGAACGAACGTGTTTTGTGAGCACCTTAGAAACTCGCAAGTGCCATATCGCGTTTGAACAACATTTCCTTTCATCGGTGTAATGTTTGTCATCGCACAGGCTGGGAAGTGCACGAAGAAGCAGAAACTGAAAATGTTGACGTTTGTTGAATGCTTTACACACGCATGTAGTTGGCAAAGTCTTTGCGAGGTGCGATCCAGCCTGTAATGTTAGAGTGAACATTCAGTCACTGTGAGAGTTCTTTTCATTGCAGAGAGCTGTACTGCTCTCACAATGAAGGGAAACAGGAACCCTACACTGCCACAGACCAAGAAGGAAAACTGAAGTGCTGCAAGTCCAAAATTAAAAATCATTACTACATGACAGTGTTTCTGAGCCAAAGACAAAACTAAGTTTTCTTAGTCCCAACAAGCTTGGAAACTTGGATCTTGCATCCGTACACACTTTTGCAGTTGTTGGAGTGTACTGACAGTGAAAACCTTTTCCTTCACTCACTTTAAGTTTTTTGGCTTTCTTAACTCATGTACAGCACAGGAGCGAACGAACGTGTTTTGTGAGCACCTTAGAAACTCGCAAGTGCCATATCGCGTTTTGAACAACATTTCCTTTCATCGGTGTAATGTTTGTCATCGCACAGGCTGGGAAGTGCACGAAGAAGCAGAAACTGAAAATGTTGACGTTTGTTGAATGCTTTACACACGCATGTAGTTGGCAAAGTCTTTGCGAGGTGCGATCCAGCCTGTAATGTTAGAGTGAACATTCAGTCACTGTGAGAGTTCTTTTCATTGCAGAGAGCTGTACTGCTCTCACAATGAAGGGAAACAGGAACCCTACACTGCCACAGACCAAGAAGGAAAACTGAAGTGCTGCAAGTCCAAAAATTAAAAATCATTACTACATGACAGTGTTTCTGAGCCAAAGACAAAACTAAGTTTTCTTAGTCCCAACAAGCTTGGAAACTTGGATCTTGCATCCGTACACACTTTTGCAGTTGTTGGAGTGTACTGACAGTGAAAACCTTTTCCTTCACTCACTTTAAGTTTTTTGGCTTTCTTAACTCATGTACAGCACAGGAGCGAACGAACGTGTTTTGTGAGCACCTTAGAAACTCGCAAGTGCCATATCGCGTTTTCAACAACGATTCCTTTCATCGGTGTAATGTTTGTCATCGCACAGGCTGGGAAGTGCACGAAGAAGCAGAAACTGAAAATGTTGACGTTTGTTGAATGCTTTACACACGCATGTAGTTGGCAAAGTCTTTGCGAGGTGCGATCCAGCCTGTAATGTTAGAGTGAACATTCAGTCACTGTGAGAGTTCTTTTCATTGCAGAGAGCTGTACTGCTCTCACAATGAAGGGAAACAGGAACCCTACACTGCCACAGACCAAGAAGGAAAACTGAAGTGCTGCAAGTCCAAAAATTAAAAATCATTACTACATGACAGTGTTTCTGAGCCAAAGACAAAACTAAGTTTTCTTAGTCCCAACAAGCTTGGAAACTTGGATCTTGCATCCGTACACACTTTTGCAGTTGTTGGAGTGTACTGACAGTGAAAACCTTTTCCTTCACTCACTTGAAGTTTTTTGGCTTTCTTAACTCATGTACAGCACAGGAGCGAACGAACGTGTTTTGTGAGCACCTTAGAAACTCGCAAGTGCCATATCGCGTTTTGAACAACATTTCCTTTCATCGGTGTAATGTTTGTCATCGCACAGGCTGGGAAGTGCACGAAGAAGCAGAAACTGAAAATGTTGACGTTTGTTGAATGCTTTACACACGCATGTAGTTGGCAAAGTCTTTGCGAGGTGCGATCCAGCCTGTAATGTTAGAGTGAACATTCAGTCACTGTGAGAGTTCTTTTCATTGCAGAGAGCTGTACTGCTCTCACAATGAAGGGAAACAGGAACCCTACACTGCCACAGACCAAGAAGGAAAACTGAAGTGCTGCAAGTCCAAAAATTAAAAATCATTACTACATGACAGTGTTTCTGAGCCAAAGACAAAACTAAGTTTTCTTAGTCCCAACAAGCTTGGAAACTTGGATCTTGCATCCGTACACACTTTTGCAGTTGTTGGAGTGTACTGACTGACAGTGAAAACCTTTTCCTTCACTCACTTGAAGTTTTTTGGCTTTCTTAACTCATGTACAGCACAGGAGCGAACGAACGTGTTTTGTGAGCACCTTAGAAACTCGCAAGTGCCATATCGCGTTTTGAACAACATTTCCTTTCATCGGTGTAATGTTTGTCATCGCACAGGCTGGGAAGTGCACGAAGAAGCAGAAACTGAAAATGTTGACGTTTGTTGAATGCTTTACACACGCATGTAGTTGGCAAAGTCTTTGCGAGGTGCGATCCAGCCTGTAATGTTAGAGTGAACATTCAGTCACTGTGAGAGTTCTTTCATTGCAGAGAGCTGTACTGCTCTCACAATGAAGGGAAACAGGAACCCTACACTGCCACAGACCAAGAAGGAAAACTGAAGTGCTGCAAGTCCAAAAATTAAAAATCATTACTACATGACAGTGTTTCTGAGCCAAAGACAAAACTAAGTTTTCTTAGTCCCAACAAGCTTGGAAACTTGGATCTTGCATCCGTACACACTTTTGCAGTTGTTGGAGTGTACTGACAGTGAAAACCTTTTCCTTCACTCACTTGAAGTTTTTTGGCTTTCTTAACTCATGTACAGCACAGGAGCGAACGAACGTGTTTTGTGAGCACCTTAGAAACTCGCAAGTGCCATATCGCGTTTTGAACAACATTTCCTTTCATCGGTGTAATGTTTGTCATCGCACAGGCTGGGAAGTGCACGAAGAAGCAGAAACTGAAAATGTTGACGTTTGTTGAATGCTTTACACACGCATGTAGTTGGCAAAGTCTTTGCGAGGTGCGATCCAGCCTATAATGTTAGAGTGAACATTCAGTCACTGTGAGAGTTCTTTTCATTGCAGAGAGCTGTACTGCTCTCACAATGAAGGGAAACAGGAACCCTACACTGCCACAGACCAAGAAGGAAAACTGAAGTGCTGCAAGTCCAAAAATTAAAAATCATTACTACATGACAGTGTTTCTGAGCCAAAGACAAAACTAAGTTTTCTTAGTCCCAACAAGCTTGGAAACTTGGATCTTGCATCCGTACACACTTTTGCAGTTGTTGGAGTGTACTGACAGTGAAAAGCTTTTCCTTCACTCACTTGAAGTTTTTTGGCTTTCTTAACTCATGTACAGCACAGGAGCGAACGAACGTGTTTTGTGAGCACCTTAGAAACTCGCAAGTGCCATATCGCGTTTTGAACAACATTTCCTTTCATCGGTGTAATGTTTGTCATCGCACAGGCTGGGAAGTGCACGAAGAAGCAGAAACTGAAAATGTTGACGTTTGTTGAATGCTTTACACACGCATGTAGTTGGCAAAGTCTTTGCGAGGTGCGATCCAGCCTATAATGTTAGAGTGAACATTCAGTCACTGTGAGAGTTCTTTTCATTGCAGAGAGCTGTACTGCTCTCACAATGAAGGGAAACATGAACCCTACACTGCCACAGACCAAGAAGGAAAACTGAAGTGCTGCAAGTCCAAAAATCAAAAATCATTACTACATGACAGTGTTTCTGAGCCAAAGACAAAACTAAGTTTTCTTAGTCCCAACAAGCTTGGAAACTTGGATCTTGCATCCGTACACACTTTTGCAGTTGTTGGAGTGTACTGACAGTGAAAACCTTTTCCTTCACTCACTTGAAGTTTTTTGGCTTTCTTAACTCATGTACAGCACAGGAGCGAACGAACGTGTTTTGTGAGCACCTTAGAAACTCGCAAGTGCCATATCGCGTTTTGAACAACATTTCCTTTCATCGGTGTAATGTTTGTCATCGCACAGGCTGGGAAGTGCACGAAGAAGCAGAAACTGAAAATGTTGACGTTTGTTGAATGCTTTACACACGCATGTAGTTGGCAAAGTCTTTGCGAGGTGCGATCCAGCCTGTAATGTTAGAGTGAACATTCAGTCACTGTGAGAGTTCTTTTCATTGCAGAGAGCTGTACTGCTCTCACAATGAAGGGAAACAGGAACCCTACACTGCCACAGACCAAGAAGGAAAACTGAAGTGCTGCAAGTCCAAAAATTAAAAATCATTACTACATGACAGTGTTTCTGAGCCAAAGACAAAACTAAGTTTTCTTAGTCCCAACAAGCTTGGAAACTTGGATCTTGCATCCGTACACACTTTTGCAGTTGTTGGAGTGTACTGACAGTGAAAACCTTTTCCTTCACTCACTTGAAGTTTTTTGGCTTTCTTAACTCATGTACAGCACAGGAGCGAACGAACGTGTTTTGTGAGCACCTTAGAAACTCGCAAGTGCCATATCGCGTTTTGAACAACATTTCCTTTCATCGGTGTAATGTTTGTCATCGCACAGGCTGGGAAGTGCACGAAGAAGCAGAAACTGAAAATGTTGACGTTTGTTGAATGCTTTACACACGCATGTAGTTGGCAAAGTCTTTGCGAGGTGCGATCCAGCCTGTAATGTTAGAGTGAACATTCAGTCACTGTGAGAGTTCTTTTCATTGCAGAGAGCTGTACTGCTCTCACAATGAAGGGAAACAGGAACCCTACACTGCCACAGACCAAGAAGGAAAACTGAAGTGCTGCAAGTCCAAAAATTAAAAATCATTACTACATGACAGTGTTTCTGAGCCAAAGACAAAACTAAGTTTTCTTAGTCCCAACAAGCTTGGAAACTTGGATCTTGCATCCGTACACACTTTTGCAGTTGTTGGAGTGTACTGACAGTGAAAACCTTTTCCTTCACTCACTTGAAGTTTTTTGGCTTTCTTAACTCATATACAGCACAGGAGCGAACGAACGTGTTTTGTGAGCACCTTAGAAACTCGCAAGTGCCATATCGCGTTTTGAACATTTCCTTTCATCGGTGTAATGTTTGTCATCGCACAGGCTGGGAAGTGCACGAAGAAGCAGAAACTGAAAATGTTGACGTTTGTTGAATGCTTTACACACGCATGTAGTTGGCAAAGTCTTTGCGAGGTGCGATCCAGCCTATAATGTTAGAGTGAACATTCAGTCACTGTGAGAGTTCTTTTCATTGCAGAGAGCTGTACTGCTCTCACAATGAAGGGAAACAGGAACCCTACACTGCCACAGACCAAGAAGGAAAACTGAAGTGCTGCAAGTCCAAAAATTAAAAATCATTACTACATGACAGTGTTTCTGAGCCAAAGACAAAACTAAGTTTTCTTAGTCCCAACAAGCTTGGAAACTTGGAACTTGCATCCGTACACACTTTTGCAGTTGTTGGAGTGTACTGACAGTGAAAACCTTTTCCTTCACTCACTTGAAGTTTTTTGGCTTTCTTAACTCATGTACAGCACAGGAGCGAACGAACGTGTTTTGTGAGCACCTTAGAAACTCGCAAGTGCCATATCGCGTTTTGAACAACATTTCCTTTCATCGGTGTAATGTTTGTCATCGCACAGGCTGGGAAGTGCACGAAGCAGAAAATGTTGACGTTTGTTGAATGCTTTACACACGCATGTAGTTGGCAAAGTCTTTGCGAGGTGCGATCCAGCCTGTAATGTTAGAGTGAACATTCAGTCACTGTGAGAGTTCTTTTCATTGCAGAGAGCTGTACTGCTCTCACAATGAAGGGAATCAGGAACCCTACACTGCCACAGACCAAGAAGGAAAACTGAAGTGCTGCAAGTCCAAAATTTAAAAATCATTACTACATGACAGTGTTTCTGAGCCAAAGACAAAACTAAGTTTTCTTAGTCCCAACAAGCTTGGAAACTTGGAACTTGCATCCGTACACACTTTTGCAGTTGTTGGAGTGTACTGACAGTGAAAACCTTTTCCTTCACTCACTTGAAGTTTTTTGGCTTTCTTAACTCATGTACAGCACAGGAGCGAACGAACGTGTTTTGTGAGCACCTTAGAAACTCGCAAGTGCCATATCGCGTTTTGAACAACATTTCCTTTCATCGGTGTAATGTTTGTCATCGCACAGGCTGGGAAGTGCACGAAGAAGCAGAAACTGAAAATGTTGACGTTTGTTGAATGCTTTACACACGCATGTAGTTGGCAAAGTCTTTGCGAGGTGCGATCCAGCCTGTAATGTTAGAGTGAACATTCAGTCACTGTGAGAGTTCTTTTCATTGCAGAGAGCTGTACTGCTCTCACAATGAAGGGAAACATGAACCCTACACTGCCACAGACCAAGAAGGAAAACTGAAGTGCTGCAAGTCCAAAAATCAAAAATCATTACTACATGACAGTGTTTCTGAGCCAAAGACAAAACTAAGTTTTCTTAGTCCCAACAAGCTTGGAAACTTGGATCTTGCATCCGTACACACTTTTGCAGTTGTTGGAGTGTACTGACAGTGAAAACCTTTTCCTTCACTCACTTGAAGTTTTTTGGCTTTCTTAACTCATGTACAGCACAGGAGCGAACGAACGTGTTTTGTGAGCACCTTAGAAACTCGCAAGTGCCATATCGCGTTTTGAACAACATTTCCTTTCATCGGTGTAATGTTTGTCATCGCACAGGCTGGGAAGTGCACGAAGAAGCAGAAACTGAAAATGTTGACGTTTGTTGAATGCTTTACACACGCATGTAGTTGGCAAAGTCTTTGCGAGGTGCGATCCAGCCTGTAATGTTAGAGTGAACATTCAGTCACTGTGAGAGTTCTTTTCATTGCAGAGAGCTGTACTGCTCTCACAATGAAGGGAAACAGGAACCCTACACTGCCACAGACCAAGAAGGAAAACTGAAGTGCTGCAAGTCCAAAAATCAAAAATCATTACTACATGACAGTGTTTCTGAGCCAAAGACAAAACTAAGTTTTCTTAGTCCCAACAAGCTTGGAAACTTGGATCTTGCATCCGTACACACTTTTGCAGTTGTTGGAGTGTACTGACAGTGAAAACCTTTTCCTTCACTCACTTGAAGTTTTTTGGCTTTCTTAACTCATGTACAGCACAGGAGCGAACGAACGTGTTTTGTGAGCACCTTAGAAACTCGCAAGTGCCATATCGCGTTTTGAACAACATTTCCTTTCATCGGTGTAATGTTTGTCATCGCACAGGCTGGGAAGTGCACGAAGAAGCAGAAACTGAAAATGTTGACGTTTGTTGAATGCTTTACACACGCATGTAGTTGGCAAAGTCTTTGCGAGGTGCGATCCAGCCTGTAATGTTAGAGTGAACATTCAGTCACTGTGAGAGTTCTTTTCATTGCAGAGAGCTGTACTGCTCTCACAATGAAGGGAAACAGGAACCCTACACTGCCACAGACCAAGAAGGAAAACTGAAGTGCTGCAAGTCCAAAAATTAAAAATCATTACTACATGACAGTGTTTCTGAGCCAAAGACAAAACTAAGTTTTCTTAGTCCCAACAAGCTTGGAAACTTGGATCTTGCATCCGTACACACTTTTGCAGTTGTTGGAGTGTACTGACAGTGAAAACCTTTTCCTTCACTCACTTGAAGTTTTTTGGCTTTCTTAACTCATGTACAGCACAGGAGCGAACGAACGTGTTTTGTGAGCACCTTAGAAACTCGCAAGTGCCATATCGCGTTTTGAACAACATTTCCTTTCATCGGTGTAATGTTTGTCATCGCACAGGCTGGGAAGTGCACGAAGAAGCAGAAACTGAAAATGTTGACGTTTGTTGAATGCTTTACACACGCATGTAGTTGGCAAAGTCTTTGCGAGGTGCGATCCAGCCTGTAATGTTAGAGTGAACATTCAGTCACTGTGAGAGTTCTTTTCATTGCAGAGAGCTGTACTGCTCTCACAATGAAGGGAAACAGGAACCCTACACTGCCACAGACCAAGAAGGAAAACTGAAGTGCTGCAAGTCCAAAAATTAAAAATCATTACTACATGACAGTGTTTCTGAGCCAAAGACAAAACTAAGTTTTCTTAGTCCCAACAAGCTTGGAAACTTGGATCTTGCATCCGTACACACTTTTGCAGTTGTTGGAGTGTACTGACAGTGAAAACCTTTTCCTTCACTCACTTGAAGTTTTTTGGCTTTCTTAACTCATATACAGCACAGGAGCGAACGAACGTGTTTTGTGAGCACCTTAGAAAGTCGCAAGTGCCATATCGCGTTTTGAACATTTCCTTTCATCGGTGTAATGTTTGTCATCGCACAGGCTGGGAAGTGCACGAAGAAGCAGAAACTGAAAATGTTGACGTTTGTTGAATGCTTTACACACGCATGTAGTTGGCAAAGTCTTTGCGAGGTGCGATCCAGCCTGTAATGTTAGAGTGAACATTCAGTCACTGTGAGAGTTCTTTTCATTGCAGAGAGCTGTACTGCTCTCACAATGAAGGGAAACAGGAACCCTACACTGCCACAGACCAAGAAGGAAAACTGAAGGGCTGCAAGTCCAAAAATTAAAAATCATTACTACATGACAGTGTTTCTGAGCCAAAGACAAAACTAAGTTTTCTTAGTCCCAACAAGCTTGGAAACTTGGATCTTGCATCCGTACACACTTTTGCAGTTGTTGGAGTGTACTGACAGTGAAAACCTTTTCCTTCACTCACTTGAAGTTTTTTGGCTTTCTTAACTCATGTACAGCACAGGAGCGAACGAACGTGTTTTGTGAGCACCTTAGAAACTCGCAAGTGCCATATCGCGTTTTGAACAACATTTCCTTTCATCGGTGTAATGTTTGTCATCGCACAGGCTGGGAAGTGCACGAAGAAGCAGAAACTGAAAATGTTGACTTTTGTTGAATGCTTTACACACGCATGTAGTTGGCAAAGTCTTTGCGAGGTGCGATCCAGCCTATAATGTTAGAGTGAACATTCAGTCACTGTGAGAGTTCTTTTCATTGCAGAGAGCTGTACTGCTCTCACAATGAAGGGAAACATGAACCC
The DNA here is from genome assembly GCA_019788955.1 of Albula glossodonta. Lineage (NCBI taxonomy): Eukaryota > Metazoa > Chordata > Actinopteri > Albuliformes > Albulidae > Albula > Albula glossodonta. The sequence continues at coordinate 1,170,637 of JAFBMS010000117.1, read as the reverse complement.
TACACTGCCACAGACCAAGAAGGAAAACTGAAGTGCTGCAAGTCCAAAAATCAAAAATCATTACCACATGACAGTGTTTCTGAGCCAAAGACAAAACTAAGTTTTCTTAGTCCCAACAAGCTTGGAAACTTGGATCTTGCATCCGTACACACTTTTGCAGTTGTTGGAGTGTACTGACAGTGAAAACCTTTTCCTTCACTCACTTGAAGTTTTTTGGCTTTCTTAACTCATGTACAGCACAGGAGCGAACGAACGTGTTTTGTGAGCACCTTAGAAACTCACAAGTGCCATATCGCGTTTTGAACAACATTTCCTTTCATCGGTGTAATGTTTGTCATCGCACATCGAACCGAGACCTTAAGTGTTCCAAGTCCCCGAGTGAGAAATCATCAATACATGACAATGTTAGAGAGCAAAACACAAAACTAAGTTTCCTGAGGTCCAACAAACTTGTAAACCCAAAGCTTGCATCCGTATTCACAATTGCAGTAGTTGTCATGAACTGACGTTGCAACGTTTTCCTCCTCTCACATTAAGTTTTTTGGTTTCCTTAACGCGTGTACAGCACAGGACCGAGGGAACGTGTTTCCTAAGCAACTTACAGACACGCAAGTGCCATATCGCGTTTAGAACAACATTTGCTTTCATCGGTGTCATGTTTACAATCATACAGACTGGGAAGTGTATGAAGAAGCATAAAGTGAAAATGTTGACTTTAGTTGAGTGCTTAACACACGCATGTAGTTTCCTAGGTCTTTGCAAGGTAAAATGCAGCATGCACTGTTAAAGTGAAGCTTCAGTCACTGTGAGAGTTCTTTCTTTGCAGAGAGCTGAACTGCTGTCAGAACGAACATACACGCGCACCTTACACTTCCAACAGCATAAATTGAGACCTGAAGTGTTTCAAGTCCCAGAGTGAAAAATCATCAATACATGACAATGTTAGAGAGCAAAACACAAAACTAAGTTTCCTGAGGTCCAACAAACTTGGAAACTCAAACCTTGCATCCGTATTGACAATTGCAGTAGTTGTGGTGTACTGACTTTGAAAATGTGTTCCTTCTCTCAATTAAGTTTTTTGGCTTCCTTAACGCGTGTACAGCACAGGAGCGAGGGAATGTGACAGCTGAACTGCTGTCAGAATGAACATCACCCGAGACCTGAAGTGTTGCAAGTCCAAGTGCGAAAAATCATCAATTCATGACAATGTTTGAGAGCAAATCACAAAACTAAGATTCCTGAGGTCCTCCAAGCTTGGAAACTCAAACCTTGCGTCAGTATTGTGTAAGATTCTGGTCCAAATACCTAAAACTAGTACACCCAATACAGCATAAGAGAGCAGAGATCATCCTGCCAAAGGTATGCACATACCTGTATTCATTTGTCTAGACGGCCTTATTGTAGCCACAGCTCTGCTAACAGGCGTCAATTGTCACTTGGGCCGCAGCTAGATGTAGGCAATTGATACTCCTCAAGAAACCGGTGATGGGTGATTGAGAGCTGTTCTGGCTAGGGAATATATTCCAATTATCACACCTACTGTAATCAACCACAGGAACTATCCTCACTAGACCAGTGATGGGAGGTTGATGGTTATTTCATTATCGTCTAATCCTGATCAAAGCTATGAATCTGTATAAAGAAGGCTTTCACTGAGGGCTCAGGGTTCATTTTTGACTTCGATGAACCAAGAGTGCGTTTCACGTATTTCTGACAACTGCCGTTCCTGTAAATAAAGAAGTCTTTACCAAGGAGATTGTAATTGCGCTTTTTTTCTTTACAACTGGCGAGCCACCCAGCGAGGGATTCCGATAAAAAACCAAAAAAAAAAAAAAAAACTGAGGTGAGAAATGTGGTTTCCTTATTTTATGCTGCTGGTTTTCTTTTAAGGAAAAAAGTCGTTTAAAAAAACCTAGAAAGGAGTTTTAAGGACAGGGACAATTGTTGGTTTTCATCTTTATTTATATGAGCAGGAGGAGTCGCAGGCTAATTCCATACAATTCTAAAAAGATTCTAAAGTAATTGAATCAGCCTGAAGTAGTGTGGTGGTGGAGTTGTTTCGGAATTATTAAGTTTCTAAAGTAACTGAAACTGAGTGCCTGTGTTGTAGTTCCTTGCAATTCTACAAAAGATTCTAAAGTAGGCTAATTGAATCGGCCCAAAGTAGTGTGGTAGTACAGTTGTTTCGGAATTATTAAGTTTCTAAAGTAACTGAAACTAAGTGCCTGTGTTGTAGTTCCTTGCAATTCTACAAAAGATTCTAAAGTAATTGAATTAGCCCGAAGTAGTGTGGTAGTAGAATTGTTTCGGAATTATTAAGTTTCTAAAGTAACTGAAACTTCGTGTTCTTGTAAGCCCGAAGTACTCTGGCTGTGTGGCAGTGAAATTCTTAAAGTAAGTGGAATCGGTAACGTGACTTAGGTGTATCTTAAGATAGCTAGATAGCGAGAAGTCAATTGAGAAAACAAATTGAGGTTGCTGATGAATCACTATTGTGGAACAGTTTAACAATGGAAGATCTAGTTGTCAAATATATTGCTAAGCACAGTTCATGCGGAATCTTCAATGAGATTGAGAATATCACGGATGAGCCCTATGAGTGGGCTGCGTCCCAGTTTGAAAATGATCCCAAAATGCCTAAAAACAAGAAAGGGAAGGTTGCGAATGCGCTCCATGCGATTTTTGCCCCATACAAAATAACAAAGAAAAGGTTGGAGAACGTGGAGTCAGAGAAAGAAGCGCTTGAAACTGAAAAATTGCTTCACTCACGGATTGGATTGAAGTATAATGACTATGAAAAATTACCAGGCAGGTGAAACTATTTTCAAGGAGGAAAGAGTGCAGCTGAAACAAGAAATTGCAGAACTTAAGGCTGACAATTATATGCTAAAGTCATCTGTTGAAAGGCTATCTGTTGACTTACAGCAAGCAAAAGCAGCATGTCAGTTTATGATGAGAAATGTGACTGAGAGTTCAGTTGAACCAGACAGTTTTAGGCCAGCAAATTCTGTAATGCCTAGAAATAATATTACAGGGTCGTCATTAGATTTTCAGAGCAGAAATAAAAGAAATGATGATTTTTGGGAGAAAGCTTCTCAGTTGCAGGTCACTTATGATCATTACTCTGACCGCACAGTTAAGTTCCCCATGGCACCAATTCATTCCACTACTACCGTGCTATTATATACTATTAGAGCTCTCACCCCCACGGAGTTACAATCGTTAGTTAAGAGTATTGGGAAGTTTGATCTATCTCAGCGTGATCCTTTAGACTTTCTGGCCTGTTTTAAACAATATGTTGATTTGCATAGCTTAACAGATTCAGATGCTTGTGTGGTCCTGACTATGTGTCTCCCACAGGCACTAGTAAGCGCCCTTCCAGAAAAGGTGCAGAGGAAAACTGCTAATGATAGAGAGAGGAAAGAAGCATTGCTTGAAGTCTTGGGGACAAGAGTGATTAATTGGGAGAAAATAACAGAGGTTACAATGAGAAAAGGAGAGCACCCTGTAGCATTTTCATCTAGGCTTTTGGATGCTTTCCTAGCTTATAGTGGCATACCCAATATCACACAGCAGGATCCAGTGTTCAAATCAGCTTTAGTAGCACAATGTGATGTATACATGCGCAACGCCCTCATATTACACATAGACTCCAACACGCCCTATGCAGAAATACTAAAATGACAAAGGTCTATAACTCTCGTATCCGTAATCCCACAAACAAAAGACAGAACTGTAGACCAAACCATATACCCCCACTTCATAATTCAAATGGAATTGTTATATGCCACAACTGTGGTAAACCGGGCCACATTAGGAGGCACTGTTGGGCAAAGGGGGGAAGTAGCGAGGGGCAGAGACCACCACAAAGAAATGGACCCAGGAGATTTAGAAACAGCTCTTTTACAGATAGATGTCACAACTGCCAGAAAATAGGTCACTTCAGAAGAGATTGTTGGTTGAAAGGAGGTGGACAAGGCAAATGTTGGACAGTCCACAAAGAGATGGTTTCATGTGGACCAGCTGAAATCATATAAGAAATCAGATGACTGTTGATGAAATGTTATGTTTGTTTGCTTCTTTGTTTCATCTAGTGATATGTTTGTCAAATATCATGCCCATGTGGGGACAAAGGGGGGGGGGGGGAGTCTTTTGCTTTCATGTGTTTTTCAGATCACAGATCCCCACAACACAAAACAAACACAACAAAAAGGAGATGTGGCGTGGTGTTAATTCTACCCATTGCCATGCTGCTTCAGGAATGTCCAGAGCAACAACCAGCTCCCCAGTCCGGCGTGCTGATAAGACCATATCCCGGGGTCCTGATCAACAACATCCAGTGGGTCCATGCTCCAGTCCTAGTGAACCTGACGGCGTCTCCAGATGTGGATGAGCAGTGCAAAGGAGAGGGCATGACAGGAATGTACAAGGACCTCCTGACGACAGCCTTCCTGAAATACCATAGTGCAGTAGCAACCAGGTCATCTATGGACCAGTCTGCAGAGGAGCTCCAAACTCCCCAACCAACGGGAGCCCCTTTAAGGCAGAAATTATTGGGGCCCATGGACGGCATACTTGGAGCAACTGGAACAGGTCGATGCCCGAAAAAATGAAAACAAACTTAAGGAACTGGTCGACTCACAAGTTCTCCAAACAGACACTTAATTCCACTACATTTTTTTTTGCACTCAGCTCATAGTGGTCAATAGGAAATTACCACTTAACATATAATTAACATACAACATAGTGTGACTTCAGGCTTTGATTCGGGGAATAATGTGTTGTTCACTCATACACCTAATCTGTTGTTTTCCAATTACCCAATTACCTTTTTAAGGAGTCTCCTTGGCTCATTTTTCTATCCCGGTTAAAAGTAAATAATTGAATAAGGGTTAGGGTGGTCAGTTTGTGGTTGTAATAAGGCTTCATCGGGCCCGGGGATGTGATGCTCAAAGTGTTCTTGTGGAAAGAGGTGTTGGTCCAATGACGGGTAAGATTTTGTCCATACAAAGGATGACAACCTAAGGCAGGACAGCACCGCCACTGGGATACCTGGAATGGGTGATGCTTTATGGCATATAAGCATCAAAGGGGGGACTGTAAGATTCTGGTCCAAACCCCTAAAACCAGCACACCCAGTACAGCATAAGAGAGCAAAGGTCATCGCACCAAAGGTATGCACATACCTGTATTCATTTGTCTAGATGGCCTTATTGTAGCCACAGTTCTGCTCACAGACATCAATTGTCACTTGGGTCACAGCTAGACGTAGGCAATTGATAGTTCTAAAGAAACCGGTGATGGGTGATTGAGAGCTGTTCTGGCTAGGGAAGATAATCCAATCATCACACCTACTGTATTCAACCACAGGAACTATCCTCACTAGACCAGTGATGGTAGGTTGATGGTTATTTAATTATCGTCTAATCCTGATCAAAGCTATGAATCTGTATAAAGAAGGCTTTCACTGAGGGCTCAGGGTTCATTTTGACTTCAATGAACCCTGAGTGCGTTTCACGTATTTCTGACAACTGCCGATTCTGTAAATAAATAAGTGTTTACCAAGAAGATTGGAATTGCGCCTTTTTTTCCTCACAACATGCATTGTAACTGTTTGAGCTAGATGGATTTAATCCTGCCGAAATGAGTGACAGGGTAAACAATTCAGTGTTTACATCACAAGGGTAACGGAGTGGTCCTTCGGTGACGTAGAATGTAAATAAGGAAGTGAAATGTAGAGAGGATCAGTTCTGTCAGATGCAGTTGTTAATGTGATGTGAGTGCATTTGAATGGCAGCAATTATTGTAGATATTACATTATAATATAGGGAAAGATAATGTATTTTGAGATTTTAATGACACTTCCTCTTAATTTGTATTTTTTTAATGAGAATCCAGTACATTAAGTGTGTAATTAGTAATCTTAGTAATGTCATTTGATACTGTTCTTCAGTTAGCCATTGGAAGCTAGACTGCTGAGAAGATATCGCTGAAATCTCAACCCAGCTCACCACTGAAATGCTTGTTCTTGTTTCAGGTGAAGGAGGTCAAATCCCAAAAGCTATTCACAATTAACATTAAATGTGTTGCACCAGATTTAGCACTGATTCTTTCTGATTCTTTCTGTGACTGTAACACGAACACCATATTATCGTATGTATTTAGCAAAGCTATATCGGATACTATAATGTGTTGTACTTCACTCAATTTCAATTAGTATACACCAGTGTGGGAGCGCTTCCGTCCGTTTATTGCTTGCTCACCTCAAACATGGACAGTTTTCCTAGTTACATGCACGGTGTTCTAACGGCATTAGAATACAGAATCCGGATACAGGTTCTTCTTGTTGCAGTTGTAAACATTACATAGTGTACCTGTATTAACTAAATAGCCAAGATACCGTACACGTACAGTACTGTATTTTAGCTAATATATCTGGCAAGGTAATATATGGGTTAAGTAGGTTAGTACTGTACAATACTATATACATAATACATTGTAAAAATCCGGACCTATATTTGGTCGGACATTGCCGGAATGGACGTTATGTGGCACATACCTGTATTTTGTTACATGCTTAATTGAAGATTTGCTTAAGGGTTCAAAGTAAAAGGAGAAAAATAATCAAACGTGAATAAGTACCTTTTATTTGTCTTGTATATAATTCAAAATGTGATAAGAAATAGGCCTTTCCATGTGGTCATTTTATGTAAATTATTTATTCATTGAATTCACAGAAAATGCTATATTGTTATCAGGGTATATGAGATTTTGGTTATGTCGCACAGCCCTAGTTTGAATGTGGATTGGAAGTTTGAATGTGATCTGAAACTAATATTACATATTTCATTTCTAGAGAATTTGTGAATTTTCTGGAAATCGAGGAGTATGAACCAGAAGATGCAAGCCTTCAGGAAGCCATTTCAAAATCCCTGTGGGTTTCAGAGTTCTTTGGGAACTCTGAAGTAAACCTGTTGAAATAATTATGATAATATAATTTATTACATGTGTTTGCCATTGGATATTAATTTCCAGTTTTGTAGGTATTATGTATAGAGTGATATAGGCTGGGATTCAAACCAATTTTTAACCAATTTTCCAGTATTCCAGAGTTACCTCTTGAATTTTTTAAGCATTAAAATTGTAACAAAATGCTTCAGACTGAAATCAGTTTGAATGTACAACAGGTCTTTTGTGGATTTCATATTGCTTTGAAGCATTTTAAAGCTGTCTTAAATTTGATTGCAACCCATGTCTACAATTTAGTCTTATTTACCAATTGTTGATTTGAGCAGGCCGTGACACTCACCATCTCTGCTCTTAAATTGATCCTATTTTGTTGAAAAATGATTTAGTGTCTGAGAAATTAGCAGAATCAATGGAAACCAATTTGAACTCTTGCATATACAGGATTCATATTGTAGTCGGTGAATATAGTTCTAATAATGTTTTAGCCATGGGTTTAGGGGGTTGAACGATGTTTTTCCCAACAGCAATCACACCCTTGTTAATAGTATTGAATGTCCGTTCTCTGTGTGGGACTAGATGCATGAGGCTGTTGGACTGGAATGTTATTTCTTAATCCTTTGTAATGAAATTCCAGTGAATTTGGCAGTATTTTTGAACTTTATGATGGTTTTGGATTCTGTGGGATTCACAATTCTGTGCAAAATCATGGTCTTCATCGCCAGTCACATTAAAAGTGTTTTTCATGTGACTGGCCATGAAGACCATGATTTCACAGAATTGTGGAAAGACTTCTGCGGAAGCTGAGGTCAATTAGCCTCTTAATTTGTCCTTTTGATTGAGTGTTTCAAATTGCTCTTTCCTTAGCAGCAATTTCAAGCAATATTAATCATAACCATATAACAATGAATCTTAATTAAGTCTTTACTTAAAGGCAGGTGAAACTGGTAACACATCACATCACTACTATAAAGACTGTTTTTAATTTGGATAGGGGAAAGTAACAGTCCTTCAAGAATAGCCACATACAGGATAACAAAACCATACTCAAAGAACAGCACCAAATAGTGGCCAGCATCAGGTATTATTATGTAAAGTAATGTGACATGACATGAGACAACTTCAGAGACTTAATCAATTGGGACAGGGGAAATAATGATTACCGAATTCAGCAGAATTACATTGAAAAGGAAGAAGGAACAAGATTCGTTAATCTTATCCCACATAGAGAACTGCCATTTGATACAATCAGTAAGGGTGGGGTTTACAGAGTTGGTGGATGGATATTGACCATTGATTATTGTGGTGGGAGTGCTGCTAATACTGGTTTCTAACAATATACTCAATTTAAGAACAATTTCAAATGGTGGGTGTCAAAATCCATTTTTATGTGTTGTTTGTGAATGACCCTGGAAAGAATCCTGTTCTGTTAATTAATTGGCGTCCACTTGGGATATACAAGTACTAAACATGCAGCTATATATCAGTCCACTAAATGGCAGTAGACCATCCACAAACCATTACTTTGTGTTATGAACCTTTATGAACATCAATGCTCAGGAAGAAACAAACAAGCTGGTCTTGCACTTGTTGTAGGGTATGCAAAATTGTAAATTCCTGGGGAAACTTATTTTTAAAATCATTGATTAGTCATCCAACATAAACCCAATGTTGACGACTGCATACAATTACTGAATGTTTTTGTCTGTTTATTACTCTATTGTAGCAATGACTATCCAACGATTGAAGAAATTGTCAAAGGGCTCAATCAACAAATCAACGTTGAAGTGATTTGATTCAGTATAATCCAAAGAAATGTGTGGGATGGGGCCATAAGAGCAATGACTTGAGCAACAAGTCTGACAAGATGGTGGATGTTATGTTCACTGATGATCATGGCATTTCAGAGGGAGCTGTAGACAATGGTGGACCTACGAGAGATTTTTTTAGATTATGTCTACAAGAAATAAAGGACTCTTGTGGAATGGTTGAGGGGCCTCCAAGCATGAAGACATTGTCATGCAACTGCAAAGGTAAATGAAATTCAAAGTCTAAATGAAGTCATAGCAATTTGTTTTTCACCTATTTTTCTGTCATCTTTTTATTTACAGCTATGAAGTCCAACTGGTACTTACTGGCAGGCCAGCTGATGGCCATGTCAATTGTACATGGAGGCCAAAATCCTGGTTTCCTTTCTCCTGTACATTTTGAATCACTGGTCAGGGGTCCAGATAGGCTACCATTTCAGATGTGCCTGATGCTGAGACAAGTGAAATGTTGAAATCGATATGTTTTGTGTTGTACTACAGTTCCATTAGTATTAAGTAGTATGGGTTTCACACAACTACAATAATTGTGCTTACAGATCCAATGTAAACACAGACAAGAAGTTGCTGGAGTCTGTGACTGCAGCATCATGCCTAAGTCTCACAGGATGTAGTCGCAAGGTAATGTTGGCCAACAAAGGTGAGGTTTGCACAGAACTGGCAGAATGGTATATGCTTCAGAGGACAAACACCGTTTGATAGGTAAGGATATGTTTCAGTTTGATATTGACAATTTGATATCGACAATTTGACAGTGAAGGATACAAATCTCACAAAGCTTTACTTTGCACCTCTTGATTGTACAATTACAGAACAAAAGAGACTATTTCCCTTAATTAAATCAACATGTAAATTCATGTCAATACCAAAAGGATTGCTAATTATATTAAACCTTTTTGTTTGTTTTTACTATCTTGACTACTCTTTATTTTCATTATCAAATGATAGGCATAGCCTGAGCTTTAAAGTTGCAATTAACTTTTGTGAAGTAGTCCCCAAGCTATTTAGTGAAGTTACTTACAGTACGAGTTGTATGGTTGAATTTTGATTGAGATTAAGAAATATTGTCCTATAAACATATGGTCTTGTATGTTTGCGTTACATTTAGGTGCAGTGATGGTCCACAGTGTTTGGGCGTTTTGGATGTGGTGCAGAAATACCCACAGAAGTTCCGGGAAGTCATCTTGAAAATGGAAAAGTCACTAACTGCTTCAGCTTTGGATGTCCTCTTTGGATGCAAGCTGACAGAGAAAGGGAGCAGCAGATTTGATGTGCAGTGTCGCTGCTTGAGCTATTGGCAAGACTACCTTGAAGATGCAGAGTGTAAGTGTTTTATTGAATATTGTTTACCTTTGTGAGGAACTACAGCATTTTTAGTGCATGAATAAAATTTAAACTTTTGTTAATATTTTAGTTGATCTAGAGGCAGTCACCTTGGAAGAGATCCTCATCTTCACAACTGGGTATGACTCCATTCCTCGACTGGGCTTTTCCCCTTAACAATCTCTGGATTTGAGGAAGACTCTGCCTATCCAACTGCCAACACTTTTGACAACATCCTCAAGAGTACCCATTAAAACTAGATATGAGGATTTTAAATCAGCCATGGATTTTGGCATTTGCAATTCAGCCAGATTCGGAAAAGCACAAATAAGATAATGAATCCAAAGTAGATCCAAATTTTCAGTTCCACTTCCTATGTTTGGTTGTATAATTGCATTTTTTAATTTTTTAATATTTTTTTTTAATGAATCTGGGCTTCATACTTAGGCTATAATTCCAATAATTTTAAATAGCCTTGAGCCCCCATGGATTTAGTTTGTGATCTGCTTATTGGTTGCACATGTCTTTTGCACACAATTACAAACAAAAGGCATAACTGCAGATGTTGGAGCCTCAGTAACTGCAAGAAAAATGTACATTTAGATGAAGTCAGATACAGGGTGTAATTATCTACATGTATTATGTACTAGCATAACTATCTACATTTGAGTATACCTAAACCCATCTGCCTAATTTTGCATTGGGTTTGTATCCTGTGTTGAAAGATTCTGAGAGAAACTGTTATTGCATTTCAAAGTTTTTTTTTGTAATAGTTTTATTCGAGTTCATACCAAGCATGCCGAGCCATTCTCAGTTTCTATTAAGTAATTAACAGTACAGACCATCTTAATTTTGAGGCACTGTTTGTTGTTATGGCTGTTTAGTATTGCCTGTTAAGGGTATAACAATCTTATATGAACCTTTGTTTTTCTGCCAAATTAAATGGTAGTTGGGTTCATGCACTGGAAGAATTTAAAAAAGTGCAATTGAAGACCTTTCAAATGTGTATGGCATGAAAGAAATAAACAGTGACATTTCCATACTTCAGTGGAGTTTTTTTTCCCCCTTTTTTCCCCACCCGAATGTTGGCCTCACTGCAGCACCCGCCCTGTGGGAGTAGAACTCCTCCATGTGGCTCCTCCGACAAGACTCAAGCTTCTTTTCACGTTCCGCACCGCCAACCACATGCTACCTATGACGTCGAAGGAAGACATAGTCAGCGTACATTCCGTTTGTGCCGCTGCAGGCGCCCTAGCATGAAAAGGAGAGTGCTACTGTGCCGAGGCCAAAGGGAGTACCTTAAGCTGACTTATCCCCTATTGGACCCTGGTGAGGCTGGCCAATTGTTGCCTTGCCAATGGGGCCTCTGACCATGGCCAGGAATGGCGAAGTTGGGAATTGAACCCCTGACCTCAGGACCCATAGGCAGCAATTTATCCCCCGAGCCACTCAGTGGTCTTGTTTAACATTTCATTATGTCAATAGTAATATGCAGGGCTTGGTCTTCTATTTATTTGTTGAAGTTGGAAAATATGTATAAAATGTGAAATTGAAATGGTGGACCCATGCAGTTATTGAAATTAAAAACTGTACTGCTCAGACAGGAAATTACAATTGTTTTTACATGTAATTCAACATCATGGCTCAGAGATCTCCAGAAAGTTATAAACTGCCAGAAAAAGTTAAATTCCATGATTTCCATCATCCCTGAAATGGTTAATGTGCATGCCTCTATCTGGCCGTGCATACCGGGGAGATGGAGGCCTTGGATTCTGTGCCATGCCAGCAGTCCACAACTACAATGGTGACATGCTTTCTGCAGTCCGTAGGCTGTGATTGTCCCACTGCAGAACAAATTCATCTAGGGCCCTGTTGATCCAAGGTAGGAAGATGTACTGTAGAGCCCTAATATGGAGATGGTTATTCTCAACCAAAATTCCAAAGTTTTCCATGAACAGGAAAAGGTCTTCCAATGAATGACCTCCCTTTATTTTTTTATTAGATAAAACAGTACAAGATTGCTAACACCATAAGAAAATGTAGCAAAACTTTTTTTTTTTAAATGCAAAAACAATCCCCAACAGCTTTCCAAAGTCTGCAAAATCCATTTCTATAGAAAACACGACTTGGCCCAAGGTCAAGCTCTGAAAGAATCATGGCAGTGTGTTGATTCACTTTTATCTCAGCATTTCGAATTTAGAGGCTAATATGTCATAACAGACCATAGCAAAATAGCTAAGTAAGGTTTTAAAAATTGGAAAGCGACTGGGACGACGCTTCGCACTAAAGCCCCAACTACGTGTTCTGCTTTCAGGTATCCTGGCCGCCCGTTCATACCCTGGCCTGGAACTGCAGTATGATGAGAACACTTCAGAGGCGAGGCTCAGCCCCCAGAGAGAGTACCACGAGCTGGCTCTTTGCAGGCCATGTATACTGAATTACTGGATCAAGATGTGGAACATGGTGGTGGTGACACATCACAGATGAACCTCTAAATTTGTAGTAGGCCTAAATTTAGAGAGGCCCTATATTTTGTTCTATTAGAATGATTTTTATTGCCTTATATAGGCTGTAATGTTTCGTGTGCTTTGAAAAAGTGCATTGTGTTAAGCACATTTAGCTTTTTTCCATAGGAAGGCTAAAATAGCTGCTAAACTGCCATTAATAGTAAATCAATAAATACTGCTACACAATAAATAGAACAAACATTTAAATTAGAAAAACATTTAAAAATGGAAGATCCCCATCCCCCCAATCTACCCTGTGATCAGTAATCGGCGATCGATGATCGGTATCTGCCAATTCTAATTCCAGTGATCAAGAATTGGTGATCGGTACCAATTACCCTGATCAGAGCATCCCTACTTTGCTCTTTTTCCCATCCTCATTCTATGTATGTGGATGATTGTCTATTCATGTTCTCTAAAGGATTGCCATGTGTAATGGACCTCTCCTCTGTAGGTAGTTGTGTTCATCAAGCACGTCAATTTCAATCAGTTCCTCCCTGCCTAACCACAGTTATTTTAAAATGCTGTACTGTCTTGGACATTTATAATCAATTAATATTAATAAAGCCAAAGTAGCCTTTGACCACAGGAATCCTTCTGTGTTTGTATCAGTGCATATATCTGCATTCTTCTTAAGGGAGATTCAGATTCATGTAGTACAACATGGTGAATGAACCTCTATGTTGATGTCTGTATGTGACTGCAGTTTTATGTTTGGCCAGTATACTGAGTTACATTGTCCAAGATGGTGCTGTAACAGGTACTTTGCCACACAGCTTCTTTCAGCCCTTCGGGAGTAAGTAAACACCCAAAGAGGAAAGAGATTACGTATTTATTTTATATTTGAGTATTGAATTATCAGAACAAGCTAGAATTACTCACTTTTAGTCAAGTTTTTGAAACGGGCCAGTTGTCATTGGTGCAGAAAGTAAACCTATGGCAAAAGACCTTGTATTAGAATGCAAAGAATGTACACCATATCTAGAATTGGCTGCAAATTATCATTGGTATCTCTCATACTTTTACCTGGTCTTATCTCTGAGGAGTAAAGGGACAGCACTCTTGCTGGAAGATGAGGAAAGCTAGCAGGAGAAATTAATGGCTAGAGAGGCTGAGGCCTGGATGGAGTGCTGCACAGGCCTAGACGCATCCACTGCCAGCTGTGCTGCTTCAGTCAGGGGCTCACGCAGATAGCAGGCCTTCATCATATCAACATGTGTCTTTTCTGTAATTGCTGTAGTTGCCTTAACTGGCAAATTTTTATGTCATTCTTTCTCACTGTATGACAATTTGGTTCACAAAGGAAGAGCTCTGTTTGTCTATTCTGTGATATTGTGTCTCCTTAATGTAACTCTCTTAGAACACTAACCTTTTGATTATATTTACCACTTTCATAATAACTGGAGCACATGCTTGCATTGTATGTGATTCTACAGTGAAAGCTTTGGTCTGCAATACAAAGAATGTTTGCTTATGTAAATAATGTTGCACAACATCCCTTTGTACTTTGTTGCTATTAAAAAATGAAAGACTCAATGATGATTGAAGTTCAGTGAAGTAATTTATTTGTGAAACTCCATTTAGTGTAGTTGGTGTTTGGTGTGAACAGAAATACTGCTTTTCATAATAGAGCATATACATCTCCACAGATTAGAAAATTCCCTGTTACATCCACCAGATTAATTGCCATACATTGAGGTTCCAAACATTGGTAATTGAGCTCCCAGCTTAAAGTTACTAATTCATATTCATAAAAATGTGAACCATACTCAATGATTGTCATTCTCAAAACAATACTACCATAATGCACCTTAGTAAAACCATGATAGTAACTATTACATGTTATGCTGTGATACTTCCATGGTTTTAATATGGTATTTCATAGTTACTATGTTTTTATGTTACAACCTAATACTACCATGGTTTGTACTGTGGTACTTATATGAGTATAAATCTTATACTCATGCTCAACCATCGTAATGTAGACATTGATTGGCAAAAACAAAAAGCACTATTATTGTCGAAACGTTGTGACAGCAGGCGCTCTGTGGAAATAAAACCTTTCAATTTAAGGTATAAATAGGCTGGCCTGATTGTGCAGCAAATGAGTTCACCGGGTTTTGTTAAAGAAGAATTTTTTAAATTCTGCATGCATTAATAGTAATATGAGCATATTACAACAATACGTAAGAAAAACAGAATGTAACAACAGCGGACAAGGAGTGAGACCAGCGACCACACCACAACATTGCTAGCAAGTCCTGAGCAAGTTATCAAATGACTTACAAGTGACGTTATTAAATAACGTTACTTCAACGTCATCACAACGTCATGTATACACAATAAAAATCTGAACTTTCCCACGACAGTTCCTGAGTATTCCCAACCCCATTTTCATCTCCTATTTTGATTTTTTTTTTTTGCCCAAAATAAAATTAGAAATACTAACAGTAAATCAGTATTATTATTACTACCACATCTTATTTTGTTAAACGTCACCTGATTTTATGGCACATTTAGTATGGATTGTACACAAAAAAATCCAAAAACATAGTAGCATGTTCTGAAGTGAAGTAATGTGTTCTCTGACAATTCATACAAAATGCACTCTCTCCTGTCACTGTGACAAAATGTATGTTATAACCAAATAAACTGCTTTGGAAAATAAATAGACATAAATACCACAACTAATTCCATCTGACTGGTTTTAGAAATATGGGCAGCTGTGGCAACATCCAGAATGAATACAAATGTCTATCACAATTCCATAAATTTCCAAGAACTGCAGTGTTAGATATTTTTGAAGTCAGACAAGAGTATTCAATTTTTTTGCACCCCATCTTTTCTCATATGCCAGCAGAGTGAACACAGTGTTTGCCAGAAGTTTTTGGACTATCTGTAAAGAATAACCCACTGCAGATTTAGAGTTGTGGGTGCAACTAATATATTGTAACTAGTCATGATTTGTGTTTAATGAAACAAATGGGTATTTATCTGAGTAAAGTAGGTAGATATTTGGGTTGTTTAACATATTATAAAACATTAAATATAAAACATTGAAACTGGGTAATCATTTAATTTAGTTTTCTTGTCTAAATTCAACTCCAGGTTATAAACTGTTATTAACAGGGACATTAACAGGAATATGATCATTAACACTTGACTGAATTAAAACACTAATTCTTTTATGTTTCCTTATTATAATTACAGATCACCATCATATATGTGAAGCCTTTTTCATTACTTCTATTTTCTTTGTTCAACACATTTCAATTAAAAGTGACTCTCCCATAATCTGCTGCAAACCAGATTTAAAACAACATGACACAAGACAACAGCATGACTGCAAGTATTTTAAACCACAGTAAAAATCCTAATGAGTCCAAATGAGATGTGTGACTCAACGGTAGTCCATGTCTCAATAAAAGTGGGATTGAGAATAGTCAGGAACATCCTTAGTATCCAAAACAACTAAGTTTAATAGCAGTGTGATGTCTTACAGACTGCTGTCAGCATTTAACTGGCACCATATACAAAAAAACATATGCACCAGACTGTGTGGCCCACTTATTTTGGACTGTAGAAAAAGAACTGTCGAACACGTCTCAACAAAAGCGGGGTCCATGTTACTCAGGAACATGTCTAGTACCACAAACAGGTGAGTTTGACCACCATTTGATGTCTTACGGATTGCTGCTGGAATTTAACTGGCATCATATGGGAAACTGCATGAATTTTTGCCATTTGGTGCCAATTAAATGCCAGCAGCAGTCTGTAAGACATTATACCATTGTCAGACTTGTTTTGGATACTAGACATGTTCCTGAGTAACCTGGACCTCACTTTCGAGACATGTATTAGTTTTTCTCTATAATCATAAATAAATGTGCCACAAAGACAGGTGCATTCACTATGTATATGTGGTGAACACCAGCCTTCCAGTGGTTAGCCCCCATCTGGACACCCTGCAGCTAGTCTACAAAGCCAGTGAGGTAAATTCCTCTGAGAAAATCTTGTGCAAAGCTGCGAGTAATATAATAAGATTCTAAATATTTGGTCATCCTTTCGTCAGTATGGCAATGGACGTTATGTCAGCTGTTAGAACCCATTGTTGTGTCACCCCCGTTCAATTTTCACACCCGGATGCAATTTCACGACAGTGCCTTCACGTTAGCTAGCTAGCTAATGTAATCAAATATCACCTAGTGATAGGTAGCTTGCTAACTAGGTCAAGTTCGTTATTATGGCCCAAATGATTGCATTACTGAAAACCCTCCAGATCTAGCTGACAGTCTCTCCCACACCATCATTTGAATACGACTAGCCTAAATGGACAACAATTTCAGCACTACACAAACAGAATATGTAGGGAGTGTGGTGCAGTGGCAGGTGTGGCCACTGAGCCAGGTGGTGAGTGGACAAAAAAAATAAACCAAAAAGTGGAGGGGGAAACACAAAACAAAGGTTAAACACAGCAAAAACCCAAGAACAACTCAAAACCAGCCAGAGGGAAAAACACCACAAACCCAGAACCAGTATCCTCTCAGCCTTAAAGGCTGTGCTTAAATAAGTGGCCTAATTGAAGGCAAGTGCCTACACCTGAGCTGATTTGAAATCACCTCCAGCTGAGCTTGCCTGTTAGTGAGGCTGTTGCTGTGCAAGTTCCTGAATTCTCTCCAGCCTGAAGGGAACAGAAACTGTCAGCAGTCCAAGGTGAGGAGCAGAGGAGCCTGCTCCTCCCTCCACCTCTCCCAGCACCACAGGAGTTACAGGGGAGTTAACTTATCAAATACCATCTTTTGGTGTTTGAATTCCTGGAAAATGTCAGGATGTTTGTCCAACAGATGCTTGGCCATATTCAAGTGACACACTTTAAAACAGTGCTTGTACAGATGCCTACTAGCCAGATCAACACAAAAATAAAAGTTAGTTTTTCCAAAATGCTGGTATAGTACCATTTTCAAAATGTAGTTACAGTAATTTTAAGGAAGAGACGGATCCCATGTTTGCAGTTGAAGACAGATACTTCACTTACACAGCCGACCAAAGGAACACAAGCATAGAGAAAAATGTTAAAAGATTACATCATGTGGTCAACATTTACACAGTTTAAGGGAAATACATTAACAAGTGATGGCTCATATATGGTAATGGAAAACCCCACATTCTGCACAGGGCAGGCAACAGGTTGTTAACAGGAGGCGCCATTTGGCCCTGGTCGGATGTGGCAACATCCCTTTGTAATTCTAATACACATTCTCAAACACTGTGCCACTCTCCAGAACTGTCTCCCAACAATGACCCTGTTTATTTCTGGTGCTATGTTGATTACATTCCTCTTATATTTACATTTGTTTGCTTAGTTTCTTGGTATGTAAGCCATTCATAAGTTTTGATGTACTTCATTTGAACTGGTGTCATTGAGTGGTGTTACAGAAATGAAATGATGGAATACTCATAGAAATTAATGTAAAATAAAATGTAGCATCTGCTTTATGTTTATTAGGTTTCTTCATTTGCAATTACCTTAAGAAATGATACCTCTGTAAACAAGTGTCAAAAATATAAAAATTTTAATATGTGGTACTATACCACATACCAGTGCCAGTACATTTTTCCAGTTATTGGCACTGGCACCAAAAGTTTGGCTGGAGCAGCTGGTCAGATGTTGGCAAGCCAGAGAGACAATGTAGCCACAGACGGAAGAGTCACGTTGCCATGAGGTGTGATGTCCTCATGTGGCCCTCTCAGTTTTTCATGGTGAAAAATTACAGCATCTATCAGCAATGTGAATGAAGCCACATGAATCCTGTAATGGGTGGAGACACCATTTGCAATCAATCCATTGGTATTGACCAATGAAGGTATCTTTTGCCAAAGAAAAACATTTGGTTGAGTCAGGAAGTCTCATTTATGCTCACACATTGCCCTTGTCTTGTCCATTCAGATTTCTGGTTAAATTTGATTACTTTAAAGCTTGACTTAATACTTCCCCAGTATATGTCTTTGTAATTAATGAGTAAACCATTTGCTCATTTTCATATTTACATATCTTTTCAACAGCTGAAAAATCCTTCATGAATAATTTTTGGATAGAGAGGGAGAGAGAAATGTAGGTTTTCTGATTATTTTTCACTTGTTAGAGCCAAGAGTAGTCCCCTGTAATTGTGTTTTCTTGTTCAATAGACTTTTAATGTTGAATCCATAAAACAGATTTTCCCACATATTTATCCAATGTTTTGATTTTAATCGATTTATTGATTAATGATTTATCTGCCAAAGGAGAATCATCCTGTTCTTTACACTTGTATACTCTTACAGTACACCACCTCAAGTCTGTGTTCAAATGCCTTATCATGCACATAATTACAAGTAGGTAAACAATATAATTAAAACCAGAGTCGTAATATTGTAGTAGTAGTCAGCTGTTTCCTCATCACACGTAACTTGCTTATCCTATATCATAAATGGAAACGTTTATACTCTGGCTATATGAAGACAAGGGTAATATCAGTCCGGCTACAAGAAGTAACGTATTATAACTCTTACTGCTTTCTTTCACATGTCCTGAACAGTAGGAGTTTACGGTCCCAGGTGGTGTTGCCGAAGCTGCTTACAAGTTCCATACCACAGCGGTCCTCCAGATGTTTCGTAATATGTCGCGCTATATCTCCCCGGATCTCAAGCGTTTTGAAGTGATCAAAGTCGCGACGGCCCAATTTACGCAGGCGGCGAGCTGCTGAGCGGTAACATTTCCATGGCTGAGCCTCCAGGAGCAGATGGTCACAGAGGGAGGCCAGACGACCGAGGAACTCCAACAGCGCAGTGTCGCCATGGTTCAAATGCACCCACATGGTGACGGCCAGGCAAGCGGACAGGTGAAAGCGCGAGCGCCCAAAACCTGCCAGATATCTCTCGAGCTGTGTTCGACTAAGCACATTATGGGTGATATCAAGGGGAATGAATGAGATATTTTCTGGGAAAGGGTTGGACAGTTCTGCCCGTCGAATAAGGTCTTCATCCAGGTCGAAGCCTAAGAGACGAAGGTTTCTTTCCGCCGCGCCCTGAAGATGCTTATAGAGTGCCACAGTCAGATCCTAATTCATTAAAAAAATAAGGGGAATTAGCTGTTGTTATTTTCTCATTTGTGTGAATGGACAAATGAGGGGCAATGTAAAAATGTTGGTAGCTCATGCATAAAACTGACCAAGTATCCAAAGTAAAGTAGAACAAGATGCGACTCACCCCAGAGTTACATCCCACATCGAGCACTAGTATAGTTTCATGACTCTTAGTGCTGTATCCAATGTCATTAAGTAGTGTGTTTGGTATGAGACATAAACGGTTCTCTGGTGGATTAAAGGTATAGTAATTTATGAAGTTTCCGTATGGTGCTGCTCCAGGATCAGTAACGTTAGGTTCATCATTAACGTCACTTTCAGCAACAATAGTCGCCATTGCGAGGTGAAGGAGCTAAGCTGTGCTCCTATGACCTATATTTCCTGTGTTCCCATTAGACGCAATAAAAAAATTACTTCCGGGTCAAGGCTTTCATAATAGAGGTCCTCTGCAAAAACGAAGAAATTGCACAAAAACGATTATATTCCTCAATTAAACATACGAAGGAAAGTTCAAAGTAACTTATATTTAGTAATATTTTTCATATTGCATTTTATTCAGCTATTAACAAAAATACAAGTATCAAATAGTGAAATGTCAAAATTCAATTGGACAGAAAAACTGTCTCAGTGGAAGTGGGGTCCAAGTTACTCAGCAACATACCTAGTATCTGATAATGATTTGATGCTTTATGGACTGCTGCTGAGATTTAACTGGCACCATATATAGACAGTACATGCACCTGACTTTATGGCCTATTTATTTTGGACTGTACAGAAAAACAACTTTGTTACATGTCTTAATGAAAGTGGGGACCAAGTTACTCAGGAACACCCTAGTATTCAAAACAAGTGAGTTTTAAAGCAACACTATACTTTATGGACTGCTGCTGGCATTTAATCAGCATCATGTGAGGAAAATACATGCACCAGTCTGTATGGCACATTTTGGACTATACTGAAAAAGCTGCATTATCCCAATTACAACATGTCCCAATTGAAGTGGGGTCCAAGGGTCCAGGTTACTCAGCAACATCTGTGTTGTCTTAAGTGCTGTGTTGTCTTAACTGCTGGCATCATATATACAAAATGCATGTACCGCACTGTATGGCATATATATTTTGGACTATACAGGAAAAAAACTGTATTACATGTTTCAATGAATGTGGGGTCCAGGTTTTAAGCAGCACAATGCACACAGACTGCTGCTGGCCTTTAATTGGCACCATGTATACAAAGC
Organism: Albula glossodonta; assembly: GCA_019788955.1. NCBI lineage: Eukaryota > Metazoa > Chordata > Actinopteri > Albuliformes > Albulidae > Albula > Albula glossodonta. Next base: position 1,149,657 of record JAFBMS010000117.1, on the reverse strand, counting down.
ACATGTACTGGCCTGTATGAAACACACACACTTTGACAATACAGAAAAAAAACTGTACAACATTTCTCAATTAAAGCAGGATCCAGGTAACTCAGAAATGTTTGTGTCATACAAGACTGTATGACACAAACATTTTAGACTGTAGAACAAAAACTGTACTATATGTCTCAATGAAAGTGGGGTTACTCAGGTACATCCCAAGTGACCAAAACATGCAAGTTTGATAGGGGTGTGATTGTGTGATGTGTTTTTGGTGCCTCCTTTTTCCATTATATCCCCATCAATGTTCTGATCTTCATCTTAGATAGCCCAGGGCTACTCCTTCCCAGAAAATGGATTGTTCAATATGATATCGTAAAAGTGAATCCAATATGCTGTAATGTTACACAACTGTGGTGGAGATGGTTGGGTGAGGTTGGCAACTTATCAGACAGAATGTCTTCCCATAAACCGGGGTCCAAAAAAGAAAAGAAAAAAGGGAGCCAGATCAGAGGGGATCCATAGACAAAGACATAATAGATGAACTCATAAATGTTTTTTGGAAGGACATTGAGAAAAGTGAGATTATCAATACTAGCTAAGTATCCATGAGGCAATTGTAGAAGATAAAGGAATACTTAATCCAAATTTCTGCTGTACTGAAATGGCATCTGCAGTACATCAGGCTTTGTGATCCTCTCGAAGGACTCACGCTAGCACCCCCTGATGATCCTCCCAATGCAGGTACTGGGACCCACCCACACAAACAACCAAAACATAGGGAATCAGGTTAGCAAAAAAGAAAAAAAAAAAAAAAAAATTTCCTGCACCCGCACCGCAAGCCACACCACTAATCAGGAAACCCCGTGCCGACACTCACACCACTCAGGGTCAGATTCGGACCCTCTCCTGGACCTGCCCACACAGCACAGGCCAGCCCCCTCTTGGCCAACTCAGGGGGGAGTAACGACACACAGGGAAGGAGGTCCACACACACGCGCACACACAAACAGAAACTAAGGATGGGGTGCGACTCAGCCCGCGCCACCAAGCCGGGCCTCCTCCGCGCCCCAAAATAAAAAACAAAATCCAAAAGAAATCCAGGCAGGGACTGCCTCTCCTCCAGTGCCTGGGATCCACCACGGCCGCTTGCTGAGGGTCCTCACAGCTCGCCGTTTGCACCGGCTTGGGACGGGGAAGGCTAGAGGGAGGGAGAAGGCACAACGCCAAATCACCCCTCTGTGGGCTGGCAGAGCAGGATCACACACACATGCGTGCTAAATAATCATGGGATACATCCCTCTTACCACTGGGGCTACGCCCCCGCTCGCCTCCTGCCCAGCCCGGGGTATGTAGCTCCGTTGCCTTCTCCCCTCACTCACGCTGGACCCTGCCAATTCCTCCATCCCTTCCCTTAATTGGCCGCTGTCACGGTCCCAGGCATGCAGTTCCTGCCCCACACGCTCTCCACACACGCATCTAAAAAGAAATCCCCCGCAGGATTCCTCCCAATGAAAAAGAATAGAAAATAATTAAACCGAAATCTGAAAAAATGAAACGCCGGCAAAACTTCAATCCAAAGGAACAAAAATTTAAATACACGGAAGGAAATGAAACAAAAACAAACTCCCGCAAACTCAAAACCCCATTTGATTCACAAAAAAAAAAAAAAAAAAAATCCCAACACGCCAGCAGGTTCCTTCCAAGCTGCCCGGACGTGAACTGCCTCACCCTCCGCTCTTTTATCCCGATTCTCTGTGCGGAAAGAACAAGAGACAGCTGCGCTAGATCACCAATCAGGCGAAGCAAGGGAGACAAACCACCCCGATCCACATACCGCACGCGTGACCCCAATCACCAATGAACAAAACTCACCCAACCAGCGGCTCATCAGGCTCACCTCCTGACACAAATTGCTTTCCTGTCATATCATCTCCTGTCTAAACAGCACACCAGAGCCTGGCTACATTCCAATACTCAAATTCGTCTCCTCCTTTCCTCCTTTCCTCCCCTCCTTTCCTCTGTCTCCTGGAAGCTAAAGGAGGAGATGAGAAAAGTATTGGAACGCAGCCCCTGGAACATTAATGGTGAGATCTTCAAGAATCTCAGCTGAACCCAGTTGGTAATTATATAATGAACTGCAGTCCAGGTGTTGGAGCAAGGCAACACTAGCACTAATAATGATTTTGAATGGCCTTACATCTAGCATTAAGGTTGCTGAAAGCCTTGAGAATAAGAGCGCTAAATCTTATACATGCATTCCGGGGTTTAAAACTTGATTTTTTTTGTTGCCATTACATCTGACCTGAAATTCTGTAAAAGATAGGTATACAGTGTGAAGAAAACTGTATTTCTGGAGGACAACCAATTCTTCTCACAGATGAAGATGCTGGGATTGAAACCGAGCAACAGCCTCTCATACGTATGGAGTGGTAAAAGAAGGGGGTGATGCGTCTGTGAGCTACAAATAACTGGCCTTTTTGCATGTCAATGAATGTAATCACAAAGATCAAGCAACTAAACGAACATATCGCTTACATAGCTGTCTGGTCACTGAAAGCAAGGACAAGTGGAAATTTAGACCCACTGACAGGAGGCCAGCAAGAATGGGTCTGACAACTTACATCATTGCTAAGAGATGGCTTTGCTTTAAATCATAGCTCTCTTTGTCTTGTGCCAATAATCTTTTATTGTAGTTTGAACAACTATTCAGATAATCTCTCAATATTAGGGCTGTACCCAACTCAGACTTTTGCCATGCAGTCGAATCGGACTTGGCTGTTCAGTACAAAAATTTGACTGTTCGTTCCATTTTTTTTATATAGACTGGCAATCACAAAATCCTTTGGCATGAGTTTCAGTGATGAGTTCCACAATAAAATATTCAAATGCAGCAGTGTCATGGGAACATATTTTTGAGCATTTAAATCAATGAAAGACGGCTGCATACGATGCAAGACTTGAAATTGCATATTTGAATTGCTGACATATCACGTTGGGATTTGTCGGACTAATGAGACGGGCAGCACACATGTATTATTGTTTAAATCAAGCTATTATAGCCTATTTTTAAATTTCTCTTTAAACATTACAAACAACGTGTAAATGAATAAAGAAACAAAACCATTTAAAATACATTCACGGCATTGCCCGCCATGAAATAACTGACATCTCTTCTTCAACAGGATAGGCCTACTCCTCTTTAGACATAAGGACTAATAAATAAATTTAAACAAGAATAAATTTACAAAAGAAATTAAAGATTTAAAATTATTTTAGATGAAAATAAAACAGTAGGCCTGAAAATGTTTTAATACATTTATTGAAATAAATTACTTAAATGGTTTTTAGCACTTTGGTTTGAGTTTCTAATTCGTCAATTTTTCTTTTAAAGAAATCTACTGATTTGTCTTTAAGGTACACGTGTTTAGTCTCCAAAAGTCTGCTCAGTTTGGAAGGCTTCATTTCCTCATTGCTGAGCACAGCCTGGCAAATTATACCAAAGGGATTTTGGGGGAATTGGCCGTTTGATTGAAAACCAAATTTAACATAGGTCAGGTCATAATTTTGAGTAAATGCTTGATACTTTTTTGCCTCGTGCTCACTTCCCTTCAATCAAGGGAGGAGTCCCCAAAAAGTCCTGTATGTAAGATGGCTGCCACTGTGAGGGGGATTCCATTCCAGATTTTTTGAGGGAAGGGCGAATTTTCATTTGATCAAGCCCTCGGTTTCACTCCTTCCAACGGAGCCAACAAAAATCATCCCTCCAAGTGTTGATATTGTCCAGAATGCACGGCGATGCTTGCTCGCTTGCCCACCTGTTAAACTGTATTTGAATATTATGCTCTTTTTTACCAAAGAACTGTCAAATTTAAAAACAAAGTTTACCAAGTTCAAAGACCTGCTATGTTGTTGTTGGTGGTCGTTATTTAATTCTTACATATTCAAAGGAAATGCCCAACACTCAATAGCCACTTATCAAGTTAATTGGTAGTCCAAAAAATATATGTTTTGGCCATGAAGTTTTAACCATAAAGTCTCATAAGCTGGTGGAGGCATAGCTGCCGTACCCATGCATTTTGTTAAGAATAACCTACATTTTTTTTATCTTGAAATGTAACAGTTATGCTACCCTTAGCTTCAATCATCCACGCAGCATGAAATAGAATCTTCTGTTGAGCACGTATTGTTTTTAAATCGCCATTTAAACATACCGGTATAATTGCCTATATGTATCGCAGCATAATTTCAGGTTAATTCTTCTAATATCGATATTGATTTTTAGCTTCATCATTTTACCTGTCTCTACACATATGTACTTTTACACCCTGTTACACTTCACACTTATGTATCATTAGTTGGTTTATTGATCTGTTTTACCATATTTTATCATTACCGATTTTATTAATTATCTTTACTTGTCTATACGAATCACTTTGGGGTGCACCCTGCTCAAAAGGTGCTACACAAATCATTATAGTAACTATTGTTATGATTGTGATAATTATTTAATAGGATTATTAAATTCTGCATACAAATAATTGGCGTCACGTTGGAAAGGCTTGGCAACTTTATTGAAAATAACATCACATCAATTAATAGTAGATAAAAACATCGATTTAAAATGGTTTTATGGTCATGGAGCCCTAGGCTGCGTTCCAATACTTTTTCTTGTCTCCTCCTTTCCTCCACTCGTTTCCTCCCCTCCTTTCCTACCCGGAAATATGTGGAGGAAAGGAGGGGAGGAAACGAGTGGAGGAAAGGAGGAGATGAATAGAAAATTGGAACAGCTAATCCGATTCGCCTGTCATCAAAGTCGACGTCGGCTATTGATGAAGTAATAATTTCGACTGACTCTGAGGATACCAAAGCCAATCAAAATATTCTGTGGGATGGTCTCTTAACCTGATTGGTCGTGAAATGTGAAAAGACTTCCACGGTAGGATACATTGATGTATCCTTCGTTTGGAGGAAAGGAGGAGACGAGAAAGGAGGACAGGTGGAGGCAAGATTTCGTTTTGGAACAGTGGAGGGAAGGAGGACACATAATCAGCTTCCGGGGCATGGAGGAAAGGGGTGGAGGAAAGGAGGAGACAAATTTGAGTATTGGAATGCAGCCCTGATCTGATTCCAAGCCAAGCCCGTCATCAAAGTCAATGTTGGCTACTGATGAAGTAATAATTTCAACTGACTCCGAGGATACCAAAGCCAATTGCACTTCTCAAACGCCGCCAGCCCTTATCATGCATTAAAATACAAAGGTCCGTTTCTCGCATGCTGCTCATGATGTAACATAAACATTTGTACAAGGAATAAATAAACTTACCGCAACATAAACTTGCTCAATTTTACATTGGTACAATTACCATTCTTATCTGAACAACGTGAATATATCGCATCAATGTGGATATGTTAATGGCAAAACAAAGTTATCCCATTTATATAAATTATCCGATAACTGTTTACTGTTCTGGTACTACTTAAGTGTTGGTAAATCCCTTGTCATGTTTTAGAACTATTCTATGGTGAAACATTCAGTGGGATGGTCTTTTAATCTGACTGGTCATGAACACAATGATGTCACCCAGAAATGTGAACTGTACAGAAAAAACTAATACATTTTTAATGAAAGTCGAGTTCAGGTTACTCAGGAACATGTCTGGTATTTAAAACAAGTGAGCTTTTAAGTGGTGTGATGTCTTATGGACTGAGTTGTCAAACTCGCTTGTTTTGGATACTATACATGTTCCTGAGTATTCGCAGCCCCACTTTCATTGAGACATATATTTTAGTTTTTTGTGTATAGTCCAATTTTGACACTTCAGTATTTGTGACTTGGATTTTTATTAATAGCTGAATAAAATACATTCTACTGTATTTTTGTAAAATATTACTAAATGTAACTTTAGCACATGCTTTAAGTTTTCGTTAATGTTTGATGTTTTTAAAATGTGATATTTTACTGTTTTGGGGCAATTTCTTCGTTTTTGTAGAGGGCTTCTATTATGACATCCAAGACCCGGAAGTACTTTTCTTGTTGCTGGCGGAACACAGGTAGCTCAAACGCCTTCTGGTTTTTATGAAGTAAAATAATAATAAAACAATTATTTGATTACCGCAAACTATACACATGGCATTACATAGACGTACTGGCGAAGAATCTACTGAATCTGGTTCCAACGCAGACATAAAAACACACTTTCGTGTGTGTAGGTTTATCATGGAAACCGGTAAGTTACCGATACATTCATTGTTTTACTCAGTAGGATACAAATAAAGCGATAGTTTACCCAGCGTTGCTGCTGCAGAATTTATTGACAGTCGCACGATGGTTACTTGGCTAACGTTAAATCATCGAAAAAGGTCTACCTAGCAGCTTACGTTCCCGTTCAAGTAAATGACGGTAAAGGCAGCTATACATCAGGATTCATTAACTTAATTAAACGTTTGACGCTGCTTTCCAGGCACTCTGGCTTCGATCTCATCAATTCTGAACCTTCTAAGTCATGTTAGCTGCAACCTAATCGTGCTGAGTTTTCAGTTTTTACTGTAGTAATTAAGGCTTTGTGCGGCCATAGTGGGCCGAACTGCCTGGACTCAGACGGAACTGCCCGCAGATTTAACGTCTGCAGCCGTCATCTTCATCCTCATCTTCGGATAGTCGAGACATCCGATAAATATTAGATTTGTTAAATAGTAACATGTGTGGAGAGTTTAAGAAAAATCTGAGACCTCAATGATTTTAGTTTTCTTGTTCACGCGGGCTGTCTTATTTACAGCTTTTCTGTTGTGGGAATAACATGTGGTCTATGCGTAAATTCAGCAGGAAATCATTATCATATAGATAAATTAATTTGTGTTGTATTAATTTAATAAAACATTTTTGCTACCTCATACCAGGGTAGTGTTTGCAAGATGTAATGTCTGTTTTTGATTGTAGGAGTGAAACTGGGGATGCACTCGGTCCCCATAGCAACTGCCTGTGCACTGTACCATCGATTCTACCAGTCAGCCAGCTTAGAGGTATATGAGCCCTACCTAGTGGCCATGTCTGCTATCTACCTGGCTGGCAAGGTGGAGGAACAGCATCTGAGAACACGAGACATTATCAATGTTTGTCACAGGTAAAGTTTTTGTTACAGCTTTACTGTTTGATTGATTTCACCAATATGTATATTAGCCAGTGTATGTTTTAAAAAGCTGTTGGTACAGGCATCTGTAGTGGTGATATGGTCAAATGCTTTTGGAATGTAATTAAAGGGAATCTTTTCCTTTACTGCAAGACAGAGGTGTTACCATGTAAAAAGCCAACCAAACTTTTTAAAATGGGAAAGATGTCGCTGCAAATAAGAGTAACCACATGATATTAGAAAACTACACAGATCAATGGGGAAGAGGGCAGATACTCTTCAGCTCACAGCTTCGGCTTCCTCCAAAGATACTTTTGTGTTAAAAAGGGGAGTATAGGGGAGAGCGTGATATAGGGTGATTTGAGCCTGTGGGGAAGTTGAGCCACCCCTTGTTTTCTAGGAAACCATAGACAAAATTGGTTATGTGACCACACATTTTTGACGAGTTATCCATTTTACTCGCCCTGTGATGGAGAGAGGCCAATGGAATAAGTGGTAAGCACATTTAAGTTCAAAAAACTGTTTTTTGCCATTCAAAGTGATTTTTTCATTTTCAAGGACTCGTGTTTCTTGTGTCTGAACAATTACAGACAAGTCTGAAAAAATCTCACACGTGCTTTAGGAAGTTACAATATGAGGCTATACTGTTAACACGTCGTTAGCTCTAAACTGCTGGATGAGGTTTGTTAAAATGGCAGGGGTGGGGTAATTTAAGCCAAAAGGCCTGGGGGATGTTGAGCCAGTTGTTCAACTCGCCCCACTTATAATTATTATTAAAGTATTATTTCACGGTAATTCTTCATTGCATTCTTACATTTCATCACCTAAATGGTGTGACATTTTGAATTTTAGACCAGAAATCATAATGCCACGCTTCTATAAAGGGAAGACAGACAGGGCTTCAACTCCTCTTGTGGATTTGGAAAGAGCAGTGGAAGAGGAACAGAATGGGAAGTCCATACGTCAGGTGGCAAGGGACATGAAGATCGACAGAGTGACTTTAAAGAGATACATGGACATGAAAGAACTAGGGGAAGTAAAAAGTACAGGGTATAAGAGAACAGGACATGCCAATCAAGTCTTCAATGAAGAAACTGAGACAGAGCTTGCAGACCATATAAAAAATCTAGCTGCAATGTTTCACGGTCTAAGTGCCATGAAATGTCGTGAACTGGCATTTGAGTTGGCATGACGAAATAACATTGATGTTCCTGCAAGCTGGATGAGAGAGGAAAAAGCAGGTTTGTCTAAGTGTGCGTTTATAAAAATAGGGAATATTAAAAATTCTTTTTCAGGGAAATGCCCAGCATCGCGTTGCGGCTGGCATATAGAGAAGCGCCCACAAAATGACTATGTTTAATGACTATTGCTAAAAACAGCTACACCAGTTAAAAAAGTACCAAATTGGGCATTGATTTAAAGATCAGGCTATTGCTTTAACTTTTTTATGTCAATCTCAACGTAAACTACAATGATTCAAATAAAGGATAAATAAAAAGACAGCAAAAGTAGCCCAGTTCTATGAGGTGTATTGCAGTTGATTTTGTTTTTCGTTTTGAACTTGATTTTGTTCTGAAAATGTAAATAGGCATTGTTGAAGGAAATTGCCTTTGAAGTTGTAACTTAATCTTCCGATAAAACCTTTAAGAAGTCATTTGAAATTGAATACCTCATTGTCTTGCTTTGATATGGCGAGGTGAAAATGTTCAGTTTTACTTCAACGCAGTCAATGGCACAGTTTACCCCCATGTGGCTCAACTTACTGACTCAACCCTCTCCCTAGGCTCAGTTTACCCCAATTTACCAGGAGCGAGTTGATCCAAGAGACCACTTTTTTTTTTGAAAGTCATATTTTGAAAACTGTTTGTTAGATCCAAAGTGATTATTCCCAGGGATGCACCACATCCTGAAATATATGTACATATTTTAGTTGGAGACATTACTGTCATGCCCTCACTTTAAAAACACCTCAAGTAAAAACTGGCTCAACTCACCCCGCTCTCCCCTATAGCATATAGGTGAGTGGAAAAGTGAGGAGTGTGAGCGTGCCATAGGAGTGTGTGCAGGACGTAAGGACCTGGTCCTGCACTGCGCAGGTGTTCCCCAGAGAGCATATCCTGTTTTTCTGTGTCCTGTCAGAATATAAAAATCTGATATTCATTTGTGGGATAATAATATGAAAATCATATTCTTTCATCCTACAGGTATTTACATGCAGACAGCAGTCCTCTGGAGTTGGACAGTCATTTCTGGGAGCTGAGGGACAGTGTTGTGCAATGTGAGCTCCTCATTCTGCGACAGCTCAACTTTCAGGTCTCTCTCAACCACCCACACAAGGTATCTAACCATGTCCAAGTCTCTGGCTCACCCACACAAGGTATCTTACCATGTCCAAGTCTCTGCCTCACCCACACAAGGTATCTAACCATGTCCAAGTCTCTGGCTCCCCCACACAAGGTATCTTACCATGTCCAAGTCTCTGGCTCCCCCACACAAGGTATCTAACCATGTCCAAGTCTCTGGCTCACCCACACAAGGTATCTTACCATGTCCAAGTCTCTGGCTCACCCACACAAGGTATCTAACCATGTCCAAGTCTCTGACTCACCCACACAAGGTATCTAACAATGTCCAAGTCTCTGGCTCACCCTCACAAGGTATCTAACAATGTCCAAGTCTCTGGCTCACCCACACAAGGTATCTAACCATGTCCAAGTCTCTGCCCCACACACACAAGGTATCTAGCCATCCTCAATCTTTCTTGGCCACCCACACAAGCTATTGTCAGGGAAGTGAGAATTTCATAAAAATAATGATCACTGAATCCAGGTGATTCTAGCAATTATTGCCCTTGTTTAACGTTCGGCACTCTGAATACCGAACACAAGTGACGCTAACTACCAAAACCTCTCTCTTAACCAACAATTAAAATGAGTTAAAATATATTGTATTAAATAATTACTATTAAAATAGGTTTATTGGACAAATTCAGAGTCTAGACTTCAGACCTGATTAACTGCCTTTAAAGACAGAGATAAAACACATTAACAACGAAACAAAAATACAAACGGATCACAGAGTAGAAGAATGAATGAATTGAAAGTTACCAGAGTCAATTGTCTGTTTCACTTGAGGAATGATAAAGGTAGGGTAGCCCACATTTGTCGACCAAACCGTTAGTCGATGAGAAGAGTCTTAGTTGACCAAGTTTTCATTTGTTGGTTAGTCACAGAAAAGAAAAAAAAACCCTCAAACTCCATTTGGGAGATGCACCTTGTCATGAAAAAGTTATTAGACAATGGTGGGCAGGAAATCATCCAAAATGGATGAACAAATATAAACATTGTCATTTATGGTCGTTCACAGTCCCAGTGTTTGCGTCCGTTAATAAACATTGCTTGAGTGAGCCAATCAAGTTTTCTTGTGAACCCGGTGTAGTTGCGTTATTTTAATATGGATTCGGGTCAGGTCACAGTTTTTACAGGGCCTCAAATTTTACTCAGCTTATTTGAGTAAAACCATATATAGCATATGAGCAAAACCCGTGGAAACTTTTAAATGTATTATTTTGATAATCAGCTCTTTTTGTGCATTGCAACACCAAGCATTAATGTACATGAGTTTAGGGAGGAGAGTTCACAGAAAGGAACTGACAGTTCTGCAAATTAATAGTTTAGCTGCTATGTTGAGGGACACACTTGCCATGAGGAGACTTCAAGTTTAGACATATTTTACATGACTGTAAACTTTAAGTGTTGTGCAAAAAGGGTAATGTGATCTAAAAATATACACACACATGCGCTGCTTGTATTGGGAGGGAGGGAGGGAGGGAGAGAGGTGATGGCACCCTGTAATTGGGGACATTTATCAAAGGATTGTACATTTAGGTCGTACCACTCCCAATTCTTCTTTAAACTGGTAACCTCAAATGTAGATCCATATTAATCAACAATAATTTTGGGTGTTTTGGGTATCTGATTGTGATCTTGATAAAGTGGTGAGCGGTGGTCATTGACTATAAAGTATAAATCATTGAGAGCAATTTTTCATTCGTGGGCTCTGTTAGCTTATCTGCCCTTAGTTTGACCCTAAGATGGGCAGATGACCATAAAGGAAACAGAGCAGCGCAAATAACCATAAAATGCAGGTTGCTCCTCCAACATTTCCTCTCTTTGAAGGATTAATTACCACCCCTGTCTGTGATTAATCCTTCAAAATAACACATGGGAGAGAAATACAATACTCAGTCAGTACAATACAGACAAGTACAACATTAAGAACACAAGATAGAAACATGTTGTTGGGGTTTACTCAGGACAGAGGACTTGAAAAGACAGTTTATGATGAGAAGGAGGAGAGTGATGAGGAGAACGGGGAAGTATTGCCTTTCTTGTCTCCAATGGGCCCAAGTGTAGTCACTGGCAGGCCTTAGAGGTCCGTAGCAAGGGTCAGCATAGCTGGAGGGCAGCCACCAGCCTAAACTGCGGCTTTTTATTCATGTGGAACCCCTTTAATCACATGCTTTGAGTCCTGTTGGTGGCACTTTTAGTCCATTGTGTATCTGCCCCTTCCATGAGTAGACACACTGACAATCCCTGCTTTGCTCCAGTGATGCGGTTCCACCACCCCATGGGTCATGATTCAGTTTGCCCCCGTTCCTGGGAGATAGCAGGTGAACAAACATTCTCTCTCTGTGTGACTTTGGGGGGGGGGGGGGGGCAGTGGAAAACGGTGGGTGGTAAAGGCTGATGTTCTGGTTGGGCAGTGTTTACCTTTCCTGACTGCTGAGCTGGGGCTGAAAGTGTCGTAAAATGGCTGGGGGCCTGTTCCTGTGGCCGTATGGAGCAGGTGCTTTCTGTGGCTCTGAGAGGTGAATGTGACTCTCTAGGATCCCCCGCTCTTCTTGTACAGTGTCCTGTGTGTCTTTCCTGTGCTAGCTTTGAAAGCACTTGCAGCAAAACATTTCAGCATGGAGTTGTTGTATGCTAGTATCATGTCAAGATGAAGCAGTAACTGAAATTGTACACTGCAGAGTTTGTCCACACACTCCTCGAGCCCCTAGCTGGCACTTCATGCATTTCATTTCTCCATCATCTTTTCATTTCCTGTAGTCTTGAGCTACCTTAACTATAGTTTGTAGCACAGGATAAACCCTGAATGCCTTAGCTATGTGTAACACAGGATAAAACCTGAATACATTAGCTATATTGCTTAACACAGGATAAACACTGAATGGCTCAGATGTAGTACATATACCTGATTGTGTGCAAGTGCCTTTATAAACTGAGTGACTCTGTAGCCCAATGCTAAAATATGACTGATTTGTCGGCACTGCCTTTTCCTCTTGCAGTACCTCCTACACTACCTCCTCTCCCTGAAGGCCCTCCTGAACAGACATGCGTGGTCTCGTACCCCTATCTGTGAGACGGCCTGGGCACTGCTGAAGGATAGCTATCATGGACCGCTGTGTCTGGAGCACCCCCCTCAGCACCTGGCTGTATCTGTGCTGCAGCTGGCTCTCAGCATCTATGGGGTGGAGTTGCCGCCCGGAGCCCTGCAGTGGTGGCAGGTGAGGAGTGATCGGGAGGGAGGTTTCAGTCAACCAAACTTGGGAGGAGCTCCCACAGTATCAGTAATCCAGTCAGCCATTGAAACCAGTGTAGTCATATACATTTTTCTTTCCACAGCCAATCAGTGACAGCTGAACTTAATTCCACTTAAGACAGTATGTGTGTCAGTGGATGAGCTTGATCTCTCCTGACTGTGGCCTGTAACATTCATCAACAAAGTTATTTTTGTTTTAACATAAAATGCCTGTAATGAGCTAGAAATCATTTATACCTTTCATGCTCAAAAATAAACCTACTAAAAGATGTCCATCACATAATGATAGAAAATTGTCTTTGGTTAGGGGCTCACAAATAAAAGCACACACCCATGTAAGACTCATAAAATTATGTGAAAACACAAACAATTCCATAAATAACACAAAGGATTCCATAGTTAAGTAGCCTGTGTGACAATCCATTTGGCCTTATTTAAAATGGGTATTGCAGTGGGATGGAAAGGCTTTTTGTAAGCTCTCTTTTTGTAAGAGATGTTCTGAAGCATCTGCCTGATGGGAGTAGCTGAAAGGAGTGGGTAAGGGGGTGTGAAGGGTGTTTAATGATGAGTCTACCTTCTGTTTTACTGCATGACTAAAGGTCTGAGAATTGGGTTTGGGTGGTGCCAGTGATTTTGGTTGCTTGCTTGATGATTCTTGAGTTTTCTCTTGCTTTTCACTATGAGGAAGTTGTACCAGGATGTGATGTTGAATGTGAGGAGTGATTCGATGAGAGACCGGTATACTGGTGTTAAAATGTCCAGTCTGACATTAAAACCTTCCAGCCTTCTCAGGAGAAACATGCGCTGTTGGGATTTTTGTAGATCCCATCTGCATGTTGTGTGAAGGACAGGTGGTGGTCCCGTTCCACCACCTGCCCCTCCAACTTGAGTGGTCCAGAGAGAGGATGTGGGGTGTCAGGTGCCCGGTGCCCCTCACAACACAGCTCTTTGGTCTTCCAGATATTCAGTTCCAGGAAGCTCTCCTGGAACCAGAGGATACTGCCTATAAGTGGACAGGGAGCACTCATCTGTCAAGCGGGCCACCAAGGCCATGTCATCAGTATACTTAAAAAGTGACAGTCCATTGCTATTGCAGGTGATTTCGTTTGTGTATATGGAGGAGAGGATGGGTGACAATACAAAGCCCTTGGGACCAACAATGTTGCTGAATTTAAGATTGTTCAGTCTGACATGTTGGGGTCTGTCCTTTAAAAAATCCTTAATCCATGAAACCAGTGTTGTGTTGACTTGTAGCTCTTGTAGGCAGTGCAGAAATATGTTTGGGTTTACTGTATTAAAAGCAGATGAAAAGTCCATGAATAAGATCCTGACATAGGAGTTTGATGAGATGAGGTGCCTAGCCACTGTATCCTGTAGTCCTGTTGAACCTGGCGTAGAAGGTGTTCAGCTGTTCTGCAATGGAGGAGAGGTATGGGACCTGTATCTGGGCTGGTTTCTGAGCTCTGCCCATTGTGGTGTTTAGACCCTGCAACACCTCCCTCACATTTCCCCTGGTGAACGTTTCCTCCATCTTGTTTTTGTAGCAGAGTTTAGCCAGCTTTGTTTTGTGCTTCAGCTCCCTTTTCAATTCATTAACACGTTGTTTGTCTCCCTGTTTGAATGCCATTTTTTTTTAGGTTGAGACAGTGTTTAAGCTCTCTGGTGACCCAGGGCTTGTTATTAGGATAAAGTCTGACCTGTTTAGTTGAATTGGCACTGCCAGCACAGAATGACATGTATGAGCAGATGGAGTCGTTGAGTATGTTCAGGTCACCCTCACTTCTCTGGAAGAACATCTCCCAATCAGTGAGCTCAAAACACCCCCTCAGTGTTTTCAGAGTCATTATTCCAAACCTGGATGGTTTTTGAGTGGATCTTCTGTGTTTTCAATTTTTGTCTGTATTTTGGCAGCAGTAACATTTCATTATGATCTGAGAAACCAAGGGGAGGGCGGGCCTAGAGACATATGCGCCGGGTATATTGTCAAAACATAAGTCCAGTGTTCTGTCCAGTCTTGTTGGAGGTGTGACATACTGCTCCATCTGTGGGAGTAGCATTGTGATGTTGAAGTCCCCAAGCAGAAAGACAGGCTGATTAGCTGCTCTAGAGACAGTGTTGTTGTTGCTGTCTTTAACGTGTTCAGCTGCGAGCGCGTTGTCAGGGCCAGGGACATAGGCAAGAATCGCAGTCAATTGTGTGAACTCGTGAGGTAAATATTGAGGCTGGAACAACACAGTAATAATTTCGTAATTCTGCGAGAAATCAGTCTCACAAGCTGTAAAGTTGGTTGCCCATTTGTCATTTACGGCCATGCAAAGCCTGCCCCCCAATTGATTTCTCTGTTTTTCTAGTGTCCCGGTCTAAACGTATGAATTTAAATCCATCTAAACTCACTGTAATGTCCTCAGACAGCCACATTTCATTGAAACAAAACATGCTTGTGTTCCTGTAGTCAGAGTCAAATTTTATCAGCGCAGAGAGTTCATCCATTTTATTTTGTAGTGAGCGCACATTTGACAAAGTAAAAACAGGTAATGGTAGCTTACTTCTTTGTCTCCTCAACCTGTTTCTTATTCCTCCTCTTGATCCCCTTTTCCTCCAAATGTGTGTCCGTAACAGACAGTTTCAATATGGAATGATGAATGCCGAATACATTTTTCAGTTTCAAGTTATTTCTATGAAAAGTGTAGGTTTTTCTTGTTTTTGTGGAAGGGTACCAACACTATTGGACATGTCTGTAGATACCCTGAATACCCCATTTCATCTTCATTATTTCAGTGTTAAAACTGTATTAAATCAAAACCAAGGTTGATCATGGTCTTTTCCAAATTTTTATCAAATATAATGGCTGTTGTGTGACAAATACAATTGTTCATTTTCATCTGCTTTCATTACTTTCACTTTAAAAATTGTGTAAACATGATAAAGTTTTCCTAGAGGGGAAAAATTTCCCCCAAAATGAAGGTTTTAGCCAAGTATTCATTTCAGTTTTTTCCATCAACTCTCACAAATTTGTTTTATATTTTATTTCACAGCTATCATTGTTATTATTCAGAGCTGGATCACAACTTTCTTTGCATGCCAGACCATCATTTTACCATTGGAGACAATTTTTTTTGTTTTACCCTGGTAGGTTTTTTGTGAAGACATCACCAAATCAACAATTGAAACCATCATCTCAAAACTGCTTCAGCTGTATGATATGGAGGCCAAGTGTACTTGATTATCAACGCCCGTTGTGAAGGTGAGAGAGGTGTGTTTTTTGTGTTTGTTGTGAGCTTGAATGCAATACTAAAGATGCACAGACCCTGCAAGTATATGTTTAAGAGCAGTCGAAGAACTAGGGGAAAATTATACATTTCTAAAACCCTGATAGTACGGTTATGTAATACAAGTAGCTCATCCTGTGAAGTCACTATCTCAGCAGGTAGTGGGTAGCTCATTTGTTAGTGTGCACTGTAGCTTGGAGTCTCACATAATGGCGTATGATAATGGCATAGTATAGTCTTTTTTGCAGCTGTTAGGCCAGTGAAGATTACCCGCTTTTGTGACAGCGAGAAGGTAAAGAAGCTATCATCATTAATAAACACAAACAAGGATCTTTCTTGGGAAGTTTCAACCAAATCTGACAATACACTAATTTGCTAATTTTACAGCAGTCCCAAAACATATGCATGTAAGTTCCAGTTAAATTGATATTACAAGTGGTACAACAAGGAGTAGGAACTCTACCCATTTTGAGTCGTAGGTATGATGTGGAGTATGCCCTATGCATACATTTAAAATTAATTGGTGAGTGGGGGCGCCCTGGTAGCCCTTCTGGTAGAGCGCACACCACATGAGGCTGAGTCCTTACCGCAGTAGCCCAGGCCTAAATCCAGCCTGGGCCCCCCGCTGCACGCCGTCCCCCAAATCTAAGCAGAAGATTCCACTGAGAGACTGGTATAAGGCAGATCCTGGAGCCTGTGGGGTTTCACTAGTGCATCCTCAACAAAAAGCCAGGAACCATTGCAGGGAACCTTTAGAATCTGTGCTTATCCACTCAGCCACAGCTCTTAGCTGAAACGATATGTAGTAAAGATTGAGATCAGGCAAGGAAAGACCCCCAGATTGCTTGTGACGCTGCAGTGTAGTATACCGTATTCTGGCCTGTTTGTTACCCCATTTTAATTTTGATATCAGGGGATTGACTTCATCAATATATTTAGGGGGGAAAAGCAGAGGAAGCACAAAGATGAAGTTGAATCTTGCAGGAATATTCATTTTAAAAGTTGAGATTCTTCCTTGAAGGGAGATGGTTAGTGACCTCCATTGATCAAGGTCCATTCTAATTTTGTGCATAAGACTGTTGAAGTTATCTTTTGCAATTGTTATTATTCCCTCATTAGTTAATTTACAAGTAAGCATATAAAAGGACTAGAGCTGATTTCTATTATTTGCATTTGGAAACTGTTGTTGTTGTTGTTGTTAACCCTCAATATGAGGTCCAAAGAGCTGTCACTGCCAGTGAAGTAAGCCATCATTTGGCTAAAAAATCAAAACAAAACCATTAGAGAGATTGCAAAAACATTAGGTGTGGCCAAATCAACTTTTTGGCAAATTCACCAGAATGAATACTGAGGGTTTACCACAAGGTGTAAACCATTGCAGGGCTCCAGATGGTGCCTAAAATGGTAGCCAGTGCGACTAACCTTTTTATTTCGCGACTAGTTTTTTCCTGCCAGTTGCCAGTGGTGACTGTCCCTCACAAGCCAAAACAAATGGAAAAGGCATGCTCAGCAGCAAGCTTTAATTTAGTGCTCAACTCTCTCCTTCCCTGCCCTGCCATCATGTGCATTTCTGTACTGTCCTGTCCACAGCAATGGAAGCATACACGGATGCAGAGATGCTGTTATTTTTAAACTTGGCAATTTTTTGAAACTCGCCCCCAGCTAATGCGCACAATGTGCTTATAGCTAGCTAATGTAAGAAAATTGACAAAAAAACAAAACGGTCAAACAAAAAATATCAGATTTTTTCACTCCATGCCCGTCCAAATCTGCCTCCTCTACATCAGATTCAGATGCAGAAACTGACTTGATCAGTGTTAGTTCTCGGGTATAAAGACCTAGCCAGTAAACAGTCATTGCCAGATGATGATAGTGAAGTGCAGCTTTTTGGAAGTATTTCCAAAAAAAATCTCACCAGAAGTCGCTATTGGCTCACTGAAATGTCGCTACAATGTTGCTAGATTGCGTGATGATATCACACAATGCGTAACCACGTCTAATTTACATACATCATGTAGCTGAACGGCATCCCATTCTCTGTGTTCTAGAACATCTGCTTCCGTGTAATTACACTGGCTGATTCTACATAGGTCAATCATTACTTTTATAAATATGGGAAACACTAGAGCACTGAGAAAGGCAGACACGACGTCATTCACAAATGGGTGAAAGGTGATTTTTGCTGTTGTTCAACCACGAGAATGGAGAATAACAAAGTTGTGAGAAATTGCAAAATTTCTCGCTAGTCTCTGGATAAGATTTTTAGTCGTTAGGGAAGGTCAAAAAGTTGCTAAATCTAGTGACAAAGTTGTTTGGTTTCATTATGACAAGGGAAAAAGGAAGTGTGCAATGTGACACGTACAGTGCCATGAAAATGTTTTTGCCCCCGTCTTGATTTAATTGTTTATGCATACGTCTCTCACTGAATAGTTTCAGATAATCAAATATTAGGGCAGAAGATAAATAAATAATAGTAGGGAAACCCAAGCAAACTTTCAACATAGTTTTTACATAATTTTTTCATTCATTCAATAGAGATTGTCATGAATTACCTAAGAGTACCTGAAAGAGTAATTTCTCTGTGAAACGTAATATCTGGTTTGCCCACCCTTTGCAGCAAGAACAACAACCATTTGCAGTCAAGTCTGGCTGTGGTCAATCACCTGAATCTAATTTTCATTAACAAATCTGTTGATTTCATTGTTTCAAAACTGAGTGGGAAATTACTTTTTCACAGGGGCAATATGGGTAATTGGTGACTTTCTCTATTGAATGAATGGAATGATGATGTAAAGGCCTGGCAGAGCATCTCCAGGGAAGAAACCCAGCATCTGGTGATGTTTATGCGTTCCACACTTCAGGCAATCATTGACTCCAAAGGATTTGCAACCAAGTATTGAAACTGATGGTTTAATTGATGATTATGTTAGTTTGTCCAGTTACTTTTGAACCTTTAAAATTTGGGGGACTATGTATAGAAAATTGGTTGCAATTCCTACATGGTTCATAGTACTTTTTTAAAAAAAAAAAAAAAAACCCTTAACACACACACACCTGGCAATGGAACAGCTTAGCAGCCAATTGTCCAATTACTTTTGGGCCCTTAAAATTCTGTGTATAGAAATGGTTGTAATTCCAACAAGGTTCTTAAGATCGCTTTTGACAAAACCCTTAAATCTGACAGTCTACAGTTTAAGCAAATCTTCATTGTTTCATTTCAAATCCATTGAGGTGGCTTACAGAGCCAAAATGATGACAATTGTATCACTGTCCAACTACTTATGGACATAGACTGGACTGTAAAATTACTGCAGATTAGGGCAATCAGTCAATAAACTACCGCATTCCAGCGGATCCTTTCCTTTTTTGAAGGTTAATGATATTAGTAATGTGTTTTGATCGCAATGGACAATCTGCTATTATCTGCATACAAGAATGAATTGTGCATTGTGCAGGGTCCCACCTCATCAGCCAAGTACAGTTCTGGTGGAATGCAATCCATCCCTGGCACTTTTCTCTAAAGTTAACGATTGAGGTATTTTTCCTGAGATAGTTTGCATAAGTCAAAAGTTGACAAAAATGTATTACACCTCTCTTCATCCAAGACCATATCTGAATTATACAGATATCTGAGTTCCTCAAAAAAGTTGTGGAAGTTGGTATAGATGGCATCTGGGTTAGTGGATATTACCCTTGTCCTTAATCAAATTTATCAGTGCTTTGGAGTCACTTTCTTTTAATCTAAGTACAAGCAGCCTGCTCATTCGTACCCCTTGAAAATATTTATGTCTAGAATGATGGATGGAGAATGTTGCCTTGGCCATTGACAAAGCATTGTATTCACCTCTTAATGCAGCTAACCTATTCTGGGTATTTTCAGATGGATTAAGAAATTTTGTTGGTGCTCTAGTATTCTAATATTTCTCTCCAATTCTGTATATTTACTGTTCCTAGCAGAATTAAGTGCAGAAAAAAATGCAGTGCAATTCCCCTAAATACAAGTTTTAACACCCTCCAATAATGTTTCAAAAAACCTTCTAGGCCAGATTTGAGCTGCTGTATAAATCCAGGGGTAGATAACAGAGTCTAATTGAACCTTAGGGCACGTGACCTTTCCAATGGAGAATTTACATAGAAGGGGAGATTGGTCTTACAAGAGAATAGGAAGCTTGTAAGCTTCAGATAATGTGTTCAGTAAACTGGGGGAGACTAGCATATAATTAATAATAAACTGGTGTCATGATGAGTAGTATGAAAAGCTTTTTGCATTGCTGTTATTAAAACACCAAAGGTGTACTAGCTTAAGATCAGAGGTGAATTAGTTTATGACCTGCAAGTACTGTGGATGAGCACAGGTCCCTGTTGAGCGATCCAGTGATGGGGAGACAACGGTATTCATGTCACCTCGTACAAACGTCTGATAGGCTGGGAACTGTAGAATCACATTACTAATTTTAGGTAAGAAGTCTTTCTCACACATGTTAAGTGCTTATATTAATGCAAAAATAATTTTTAAATGATAAGCACATGACCACAAAGGCAGGTGCTGCTTAAGAAAGGATACCATGTCTAAACCTTCGACAGCTTCAGGTAGGCCAATTAATCTCATGTTGTTTCTGCGACTCCTGTCTTCCATTTTGGCTAGTTTGGAGCGCAACTTCTCAACCTCATGGCCTTGCTCCTGAAGAGTAGCATGATCAGACCAGCTAGTGTGTTGAACATAGTGATCTTTGATATTTGATTAGTGCTCGTTTCACGACTTTCAAGATGGCAGCCTCCAAGGTCCTCGAGCAAGATTTTAGGAGAATTCAGTCTCTGGCTTGCGCAGTGTCTTGCCTGGGGATATCATGCTTGTTGTTCGATATAGTTTGTGTGGATAAAGCTGAGTAAAATTACCTTAAAACAAAGTTGTTGACGGAGTACTGGATTTGGTGAACTGCCATTAATGTGTCACCTGAAGCTCTACTATGAAGGACCTGTTGAAGAAAAAACAATAATAATAGCAAAACTAGATAGATAGAAACTATATAGAAAATGTAGGGAGTGTCGAGGAGAACGTGAATAATGAAGCGGTGGGTCTTTAAGAATTCGTTCTACTTCTATCATTCATTCTGCTAAACAAGCTGTCTGCTTATGACTCCTTAGAGTATGCCTTAGAATTATACCCTCTGGAATTGAGGATATAATTTCCTCTTTTACTTTCGCTGCTGTCATAATTTCTCTGTGGCTCTCTCTCTCTAAAAGTTACATACTGCTACGGCTCCCCTGCTCCATTTGCCGGTTTCCTGTGTATTTGTGGTTTTCTTTTGAAACAGGAGCGTGGTTGGTGGAGTTGGGATGAGCCGTCTTTGATTATGAGGCACACCTGTATGGAGTGTGCTCCGCTATTTACTCTTTCTCCCATTCTAGGAGGCTCGCTGGCTTACTCACTTGCTTGCCCTTTCCATGCACGTCTTCGTTGTTGGTTTTGGATCGAACAACTCACAATGACACTCATTCATGCACATGCTTACACAACTGACGGCTTACAAACATGACGGCTTACACATGTCATGTTTTTTTTTCTTTTTGAATGCGGTTAGGTTTAATTGATGATAAATACAAACTTGGTCCGTAATTCCCTGTGTGGTCTCCTTCTTTTTTCATGGTCTTACTAGCCGGGTTGTGACAATACTATAAATACAAAGTAACTATTAACAAGTTCAGTATTGTTAACAGGCTCGTTGTTTAAATTTAGCAAAACTACTTATTGCGTATTTCTAATTGATCTACACTCCAGGTGTAAAAATGGGTCCAGTCCAAAATGGCAATATTGAACTTTTGCTACACTTAATCGTTTGGGGAAAAAGCTTATATAGTACCCATGTACACAAAAGTAAAATCAAGATAAAGTTAAAATTTTTGATATAAAATTTAAATTAACACATCTCTAGATGTACAAAGTTTTCCAAAAATATCCTCTGGGATTTTTTTTTCTAAAAAGTCATTATTAGCTGATTTGCCACACCCATCATAACTGATAACCAGCTCATAAATGGAAGAGTGATAGAACATGAGGGTATCTACAGTATATAGTGTGAGTCCCAAGGTGAAGGAGTGAGAAAATATGCTCCAAAAATACTAAATATCGTATAGGGGTTGCTGTCATAAATTGCATAGCTGGTCTTCATCAGGCCAGCTGTAGTTATTCTGAAGTCTACAAGGCCCTAAAGGCGGAGAAAATCCGTATTTCTCTATCAGCTGTTAAGAGTGTATGTAAGTGCTTTGTAACAACAGGTGATGTTGCCAGAAATAAAGGATTTGGAAGGTGAAAGCCACATCATGCAGGAATGACCTCCATCTGAAATGCAGTTCTCAAAGACAGGAAAAAAGCCTACAAAACTCTCAGATGAATTCAAGACCTCAGAAAACAAGAGTCTCTCGAGAACAATTACCGACAGGTTGTCTCATGCAGGTTTTATGTCTAGAAGATGAGTTAAAAAGAGAAAAACATCAATGACAGAAAAAAGTTTTTGGCAGAATATGGGAAATTTGATAGCAGAAAATCAAGATAAAGCAAAAGCAGCAAAAATAGCAGAGTTATGTGGAGTGATGAATCACTATTTGAGTTGTATGGTAATGCTCCAGAAAGGTGTCTTTAAAGACCTGGAGAAATATAAATGAATACACCTCCACTGAAGTTAAGAATGGAGGAAGAGATTTCATGGTGTTGCAGAGCCTTTTCAGCTCCTGGTACTGGTGAGCTGCTTCACTGTGAAAAGTCAATTAATGCTTTGGAGTAAATGAGAATATTGCAGAAAGGCTTGTTTTTGCTTCCCATGATTGAAAAGTTGTTTATTAATGAGGAATGATCAGATGTTCAGATCGAATAACTGTGTCAACAAGACACTGCAAAGACCACCAAGAAGTGGCTTGAGAACAAGTCCATCAGTGTCCAGATTTGAATCTATAGAGAATATTTGGTCTCAAAGTACCTAATATTTGGTCTAACTAACTAGCATGGAAACTAGCTAGAGCAGGTCAGCCACAGGCTTTGGTCATGCTATCCCTTCTGGCACTTGAAACTTTGACCTCACTCTAGTAGTTAAGCACTCTTGTCCCCGGCTTAATGCACTTCCAGTTGTAAGTCACTGTTGATGCAAAATTTGTGTCTGCAAAATGTCTATAATGTAATGAAACCTTTTTCACCTACTCAACTGTTTGAAACTCTCAACACTGAGTGGAACAATATAGACCAGGGTTGTCAAACATATGGCCCGTGGGCCAAAACCAGCCCGTCAGAGAGACCCATCCGGCCCGAGGGATGACTTTGCAAAGTGTAAAAATTACAGAGAAGACATTAACCGCAATTTTTTAATAAAAGTAACTGCTAAATTTGTACACTGGGGGTTGCACACAACTGTCAAGCAAGCAAACTGTTCATGCTGGAGCTGCCGATAAAAAATGTCTTGGGTTCCATGAAGGGCAAGTTTACTGTATCGTTATTATAATGTGTTCTTTTACTGTCAACATTACACTCTGTGGCACCCTCATCACCCAAAATGTCTTTGTCAAAAAGGAGAAAAGTGGACACAGAGTGTAGAGTTTTCCAAGAAAAATGGACCGTTTCCTATTTATTCACAGAGGTGAATGGGAAACCCATGTGCTTGGTGTGTTCGCAGCAGGTTTCAGTGCTCAAAAGAGTATAATATTCGGCACCACTATGAGACTCATTATGGCAAAAAATCCAACAGCTTGCAAGGACAAGTGAGAAGAGAGAGGATAAATTAATTGTTAGCGGGTCTGAAGAAACAGCAGTTTGTTTTTACCCGTAACCGTAGCAGTGAAAGCTAGCTACCTTATTGCTAGCGAGATAGCATTAGCATTTAAAGCCATACTGTGAGGGTGACTTCGTGAGAATATGCATGCTGAAGGCTGCAGAAATCGTGTGCCCTGAGAAGCAATAGACTTTTGCCAACATTAGCCTGACGAGGCAGATAGGATTTCAGATATTTCGGCAGATTTTGAAAGCCAAATGAAGCACAAAGTCAAGTCATTTGTTGCGTTTTCGGTTGCAATTGATGAGCGCACAGACATTACGGATGCTGCTCTACTGGTCATATTCATTCGTGGTGTTGATGAGACTTTGACCGTCACCGAGGAGTTCCTTGAGTTGGTGCCTATGACGGACACCACAACAGCAAATGACATTTTCAACTCTCTCGTTGGAGCGCTGGACAGGGTCGGGGTGGACTGGGCCCAATCTGTAAGCCTGGCTACAGATGGTGGGCCATCAATGACCAGGGAAAAAAGCAGTTGTTGTGACAAAATTCAGAGAGAAAGTACAGGCTGCAAATGGAGGACATGGTTTTTGGACATTTCGCTGTATTTTGCACCAGGAGGTATTGTGTTGCAAGTCGTTAAAAATGGATCAAATTGTCCGAACTGTTAATTTCATCCAAGCCAGAGGTCTGAATCACCGTCAGTTTGACAGCCTTCTCAGTGATAAAGACATTACCTATGGCCTGCCATACCACAAGTAAGGTGGTTAAGCTGAGGTGCTGTGCTGAAGTGTTTCTTTGATCTACGAGAGGAAATTGGACAGTTCATGGAGAAAAAGGGCAAACCAGTGTTGGAATTTCAATCCCCAGAATGGCTGCAGGACCTAGCATTTATGGTGGACATTACAGAGCACTTGAATAATCTGAACATGAAAAATGCTGCAAGGCCGCAAAAAAAGTTGTCACGCAGTATTGTGACAGCATACGCGTGTTCAAGTTGAAGTTGACTTTGTGGGACACACAACTGTCAAGCGGTTACCCTGCTCATTTTCCTTGTCTAAAAGATGTGCGTGCGAGCGGAGTTAATGCTGACATGAATCGGTACAAAGACAAGATTACTGGATCGCTGCGGGAGTTTGAGCAACGGTTTCAGGTCTTTGGTGAACTCGAGACAGAATTTACAGTTTTTCACTCACCATTCACAGCCAAGGCTTCTGATCTGCCCGTCGACATCCAACTTGAAATAATTGACTTGCAGTGTGATTCAGATTTGAAGGACAAATTTGCCTCGGTGGGCTTGGACACATTTTATCAGTATATCTTGCCAGGGTACCCCAAATTGACAGTCCTTGCTGCAAAAGTTTTGTGCATGTTTGGGACTACCTACCTTTGTGAACAAGTTTCAATAAAACAAAGCTGCGCTCAAGGCTCACACACAAGCACTTAAATGACATCCTGAGATTGGCTGCTACTCAGGATTTGACGCCTGATATTGATGCACTTGTGAAGACGAAATGATGCTAAGTTTCAGGAGCAAATTAGACAATGAGTAAGCCTACTTAATGTAAAATGGTGCTTCAGACACTTGCAACCTGAAGAATGTAGTTCTGTGAAAATGAATACTTACTGTGGAAATATTTAAAGACACTGATCATTGTGCAATATAATGTCAGTCAGCAGCTTCAGTACAGAAGAGTTTGGTTTGGTAGCACCCTGTTGTTCATGCACTGCTACTACCTTTGTATTTTTTATGTATAAATTTTATACATTTACAAGGCAGGGTGATGACTTAACCTTCTTCCTTAATAGTTCCCATTTTAGTTTGTATGGTGTGGTGGGTCCGTGCAGGTGGTCAGGATTACTAGACAGATGTGGAAATGAATGTAAATTTAAAATTATTTCTATATCTTGACAAGTTGTTTTGATCATAAAGTAAAATTCTATATTTTTCAGTTCCAGATACCTGTGACTAAATGTTTTGTGCCTTTGTAGATATATTGTGATCTGTAAGTTGTAATGCACATGTGTAAATGATAAACTGAGGCATAATATTGTTGAAATTTTAGGTTGTTCATAATGTTTTTTTAAAAAGATAGTTCATTAAGTGTGAAGATTTTCAGAATGTACTTGTATTTTTTGCACTAAAACAAAGGGAAAAATTTGGAGTTGTCGGTGTTTATAGGTTATTATGCTATGATTTTACTGGTCCAGCCCGCTTGAGATCAAATTGGACTGTATGTGGCCCCTGAACTAAAATGAGTTTGACACCCCTGATATAAACTCTTCTATCTGTAAAATGCTTACCCACAAGGCTTCAACACTGTGTTGTTTCATTTGTTTGTGAAATGCCCATCTCTAATGAAAAAAGATTGAAAATATCTGTCAGCCCTCTTCATTTCTCCATCATCCCTCTCTCTCTTTCCACTGTGTATCCAGGCCTCCAACTTCCCCCTGTTGAGGTGTGTTTGGACAAAACCTTGCATACACAGACATCCATGAGGACTGAACTGTGGAAGCCCAAGAGTCTGCAAACAGCCATACAACTGTAAACCAAACCCAGGCCCCTGCTGTGCTCATGCTATTCTCAGTGCCCTTGCTTGCTGGACAGTCTCCCTCAGTCACCACATCACTGCAAACAGTGGATCCAGACAGACAGCTGTAAACCCATCGCACTCAGCCACGGCCTCCTTTGTGCAGTGGGAGCAGTTCTTATAGCTGGTGGGGATTCGAGGAGTTTGGGAAGGGCACTTTAAAGGTGGAGGCCCACCCAAAGACACTCCTCTGCAGTGGGTAACTGGGCTAGTGAAGTGCAACACAGAGCACAACGACCTGGGATGGACTGGAACTCCTCTTCACCTCATACTGTTTCAGAGAAACAGATTTATTGAGAGATTAATGGATTGAATTAGTCCACATTTATCGCTGGTACTAGTAATTTTGCCATTATTATAATTACAATCAAATTTAATAACAGTGTCAAATACTTTACCGTATTGCAGTTTTTGTTTATGGATTTGCATGATTCACTTCCTCAGGAAATGTATTCTGTCAGTCTCAATTAACTTTATTATTATTAATATTCTGTTTGCTGCAGAATATTTGGAAGTAATAATAATAAAGTTAATCTGAAAGCTACTGTGAATTGAAGCGAAATAAGAATATGGAAGAGAACAGTAGTTTTAACGTCAAGTATTTCCATGCTGTTTTCATTCAGTAGCTATTTCTAAGCTGCGTTATGATTGTAAGACAACCACTGTAAGAAAAGTAAGTCCTGTTTCTATTCTAATACATTGACAGACTTCTATCGTATTGTATGTATTCTTCATTAATATGCATAGGATGCATGACATTCATACAAACATATTGTTCCTTCATATTTGTCTTACTTCCCTGTTAAGCTCTTCAGTAAACGGTGACTACCATATCCTCAAATTTGGTAAATGAATATAAAGTTGAAAAAAGTACAGTTTCACAGAAATATCAGCATTGCAGAAATGTACTTTTAAACATGGCAAAAAAATATTGAATAAATAAACATGTAAGATTTTTTATGCCAAAGTCCTCTTTTTGTCTTTAGATTATGAGGTCAGTCTCAGAAATCGGTCATAAGTATTAGCAAATTAATTTATCTGAGTTCTAAAAATTTAAATTCAGTCACAAATGGGACGTAAAATGAAATAAAGGAATGAAATAATCATCAAAAATGGTACATAAAACAGGCAAAGTAACCCAGGTCTGGAGCATGAACTGCCAAGTAGGTCTACTTTAAATGTGCCTGCAGCTGACATAACATTACATTACAGGTATTTATGTAGAGAGACTTGGAAAGTCCAGGGCAATGACAACAATCCTAGCAAAAATAGAACAAGAGAGCCATTAGTGGCTGATTAGATCTATGGAGGGATGGGGAGAGGTGCATCCTGAAGAGATGCATCTTCAGTTTGTGCTTGAAGGTGGACGGACTCTATGCTGTTCTGACCTCTCTGGGAAGGACATTACACCACTGGGGTGCCAGAACAGACAGGAGGCACATACACAAAGACGGGGTGACACCAGACATTCCAAAGATGCAGAGCAGAGAGTTCTGTTAGGTGTGTAGACCTCTGATGATCTTTTGAAGATAAGTTGAGGTTGTCCCCTTAGCCTGGTGGGTAAGCAGCAGAAGTTTTAAATTTTATGTGAGCAGTAACAGGCAGCCAGTAGAGGGCAGCGAGGAAGAGGGTGACATGGGAGTGTCGGGGAGGTACTAAAACCAGACGAGCTGCAACGTTCTGGATGAGCTGATGGGCGCCTGATTACTGAATACTGACATGCCAGAATACTCATACGCTGGTATTGTTTTTCATGATCAAGACACAAATTTGTGCCATAAATGTAAACACAGATTAAAATAAAGTGTATTCTGGATTATGGTTCACATTACTTTTCATATTAACTTGAATTATCGGTGACTAATTTAAATGGATAACATATTTCACAAACCATTTACAGTATTTAACTTCAAGGATTATGGGGTGAGTTTTATGACATTAATCACTATTTTGAGGTTCAGTTCAGATTAAATATTAGTAAATATTTGGCAAATATTAGTAAATCCAGGGCAAATGAAATAATGACTATAGAGCCCTTTACAAGTATTGGCTTGTAAATGCTAAGCTATTATAGATAATGTCTCTTTAAGTGCTAAGTGGAAAGAGTCATTGTTTTGTATTTAAGAAAAGAATATGAGTTTCTTTTTGGCTGTCAGATGTGGGTTGTGCAAGATGGGGGTAGATGGCAGGAATGCCATTGCTTTGATTATGAATTTTACAGTCTTGGGCAAGCTTCTGTTGTGGATTGGATTGTTAGACAAAGATATTTTATTGCGCAAATCAATGCAAATCTGTCTAAGGGCATGACTTGTACAAGTTGGCTTTTTTCTAATTTGACAAATTACCAAAGGCAGAGAGGAGGGGGGGGAAGGACAGCATTGTCTGGTTCCAAAGGAAAGTGCAGAAGAGCTAAATATTTTGCTGTTAGTAATTACAGAGGCCATGGGAGTGTTTGAATGAGTAACTTTGAAGTAAGTTTATTAATGAGAAAAGACCAACTGACTCAGTGCATCCAGCTAAGCTACAGTAGGAGAGTGAGCTTTCTGAGAATGCTGTCAGAGGTGAGTCTCTGTTTCAGGAATATGGGGAGGAACTAGAGACAAAACTAGGAAAAATATATCTAAACATAAGACAAAAACCAAAACCAATAACATCCTAACAGAAATAGGACAATACAAAACCCAATTGAACTAATAAATAATTATTTAAACTCAAGGAGAGACATGACGCAGTAGGAGTGTAATGGTTTATCATGGCACGTTGATCCGTGGTGCAAAAATAGGACGGTTTTCATCGTGGAGTTTGGTCGGTTCAAAACGGTTCAGGAGGATGTGCTTTGCAGTTTTTAAAATCATTTTTGTTGAAACTATCTTTGCAAAAATGCAAACATGGAAATCTATCAAATTAAAACATAGAGTGATAGAGCTACTTAGTCAGCTCTATCACTAGGTTACTTGCGTTACCATTAGCAATTCAAGTCCGTCACAGTCCCGGCATCCCAATAGCAGTTGTGAGTTTCACACAGTTTCACCATCTTCAGTATCAGTTGAAGACTAGCAGTGCCTTGTGTAGGCCTACCCTAGCAGAATTTGAGATACAGGATGCCCTGACTACTTTTAAGTCAGATGTTTGGCAACATTTTGGTCTCCCATCACTGGACACAAGAATGAATAAAGTAAAATGGACAGGACTAAAATGGGCTGCAAACACTAATGAAACTGGTAACTCCAGTAATATGATGCAGCACCTACAACACCACCACAGCGAAGAGCTCAGGGCAGTGCAAGCGAGAAAGAGACTGCTCAAAGGCCAGACATTCCTGAAAATACATTTTGCAGCCCCGATATCTCACATCTCACATGGTCAGGGCCCAGGACATAACCAGATGCATTGGAATTTTCATTGCTAAAGATATGAGACCTTTACCGGTACTAGAGGATGATGGTTTTTACAAACTCCCAAATACAATACATGTCCTGCCCGCACTTAGGCCAATCTGTAATACCAAGCTTGTATAACGAAGCAAAAGCGAAGTTCTGGGTTCAGCAGAAAGTGTGGCAGGAGGTTTTTTTTTTTGTTTTTAGCCTATGAAAACATTTTTGAAAATTCCTCTTTTAGGGTCAAGCTGTCTTTAGTTTTGTCTGCAATGCACAAAAAAAGTTCATTCAAGCGATGCATCAGAAATAAATTGTCATTTCACAAAAGTTTAATTACTTTTGTTTAAAAAAAAAAAAAACCCAACCGTGATAAAAACCGAACAGTGACCACACCATCATGAACGGAATCATGACCTGAGTGTACCGTTACACCCCTATGATGCAGTGATGGTAGCCGTATTAACTCCTTGTGTTTATAATCAAATTTTGCAACGAATGGCTTGCCAGTTCTATGTATTTAGTGGACAGTAATGGATGTGGCTTGGTTATGAAGCAGTGGACTGCACCTGTGCATCATCCCCCTCATGGGATTCCAGAAGAGACACTCTTACTCAGTCTGATCAATGGAGTGACCCACTCAGTAATTTTTTATATTTTGTAAGAGCATCAAGTTTGGACTGAACTGACTAAACTTACACTTTTCCTTATTAAATTCCACAATCTCCTTTTGGCTGAACTCCACAGGCTCGGTGTTAAAACTGCAAGGTTGAATGGATCTTAACCAACATCTTGTTTTTTTTTGCCATTGAATCAAAAATCCTTCTCAGTAATCTGTTTATCCTCATTGATAGGCAAAAGTTTCCTTCTTTTTCTTGGGCTTATCAGAAACAATAGTAGTACACAGTCTCCAGGTAACATGGTTTTTCATGTATTGTAATTTTCATGCTGTGAAGGGCAGTAAACTTATCTCAGTTCGCTTATTATTTTTAGTCTATGTTTAGAATATGTCTTGTTATGGAAAGAATTAAAAATCGACTTCATTTTGCGTTAAAAAAACCACAGGACATAATGGCATCTTGGACAGAAGTAGCAATATAAACAGCAGTTATGTTTTAGGTGGTTAGTCATTAAAGATGCTAACCAGTGTCCGTAATTAAGATAAAATTGTCACGTCAGTCATTAAAGAGCCTAACCAGTGGCTGCAATTAAGCTAAAACAGACACTTGCTAACAACTTTAATGGCTGATGTGTACATAATTTTTGTATTTTTGGAAGTTATGTCATCCTATTTTATAAGAAAGACATTCAAATACATACAGTGCCTATCATAAGTATTCACTCCCTTGGATGTTTTACCCTTTTATTGCTTTTATAAATCAATCATGATCAATAAAATTTGGCTTTTTTCACACAAAAAGTTACTGGAAAAAACTCTTTAAAGTCAAAGTGAAAACAGATTTCTACAAAGTAACGTTAATGAAACAAAATTATATAAAGAAAAATAATTGTTTGCATAATTATTCACCCCCTTCAAGTCAGTATTTAGTAGATGCACCTTTGGCTGCAATCACAGCACTGAGTGTGTGGATAAGTCTCAATCAGTCTTGTACATCTGCACACTGCAATTTTGCTCCATTCTTCTTTGGAAAACTGCTCAATCTCTGTCAGGTTGTACGGGTATCAGGCATGAACAGCCCTTTCAAGTCCAGCCACAAATTCTCTATAGGATTGTGGTCTGGGCTTTGACTCGGCAACTCCAGAACATTTACCCGGTTCTTTTTAAACCATTCCTGTGTAGCTTTTGCAGTGTGCTTTGGATCATTGTCTTGCTGGAAAATAAATCTTCTCCCAAGCCATAGTTCTCTTGCAGACTGAATAAGATTGTTCCCCACGATTCTGGTGTATTTTGCAGCATTCATTCTGCCCTCTATCTTTACAAGCCTTCCAGGGCTGGCTGCTGCGAAACATCCCCACAGCATGATGCTGCCACCACCATGCTTCACAGTGGGGATGGTGTGTTTTTGGTGATGTGCAGTGTTTGGTTTCCGCCAGACATAACGTCTTGTCTGATGGCCAAAAAGCTCAATTTTGGTCTCATCAGACCAAAGACTCTTCTTCCACTTGACCATGGAGTCTTCCACATGCCTTTTGGCAAACTCTAGTCGAGATCAAATATGAATTTTCTTCAGCAGTGGCTTTCTCATTGCCACTCTCCCATAAAGCTTTGACCGGTGAAGAACCTGGGAAGCAGTTGCTATATGCACAGTCTCTCCCATCTCAGCAGCTGAAGCTTGTAACTCCTTCAGAGTAGTGAGAGAATCCACCAAGACCCCTACGACTAGTTTCCTACTTGCACGGTCACTCAGTTTGTGAGGGTGACTTGATCTAGGCAGATTCACACATGTGCCATATTCCTTCCGTTTCCTGATGATCGATTTCACTGAACTCCGGGGATGTTCAATGCCTTGGAAATTTTTTGGTATCCATCCCCTGAATTGTACTTTTCAATAACCCTTTCCCTGAGTTGCTTGGAGTGTTCTTCTGTCTTCATGGTGTAATGGTAGCCAGGAATACTGATCAACCAGTCTCTGGACCCTTCAGACACAGGTGTTTTATACCTCAATCACTTGAGACACACCCACACCACTCAGGTGATCTTCATTTCACTAATTGTGAGACTATTGGCACCAATTGGATGGACCTGTATTGAATTCGACCATGAAATTTAAACGGGGGTGAATAACTAT
Source organism: Albula glossodonta (assembly GCA_019788955.1). Taxonomy (NCBI): domain Eukaryota; kingdom Metazoa; phylum Chordata; class Actinopteri; order Albuliformes; family Albulidae; genus Albula; species Albula glossodonta. Next base: position 1,117,200 of record JAFBMS010000117.1, on the reverse strand, counting down.
GCAAACAATTATATTTCTTTATGTATTTTGTTTCATTGATATTACTTTGTAGAAATCTGTTTTCACTTTGACAGTAAAGAGTTTTTTCCAATAAATTTTTGTGTGGGGAAAAAAAAACAATTTTATTGACCATGATTGATTAATGAAAGCAATAAAAGGGTAAAACATCCAAGGGGGTGAATACTTATGATAGGCACTGTATCAAGTCTGATTAACAGACTTAATATGTAGAACTGTCTCATGTATTGTTAATACTTACTTTTCTGGTGTTGTGGAAAATAAAACAAGATTCCAAAGCTTATGTCATGCATTTATTCTGACTACAATTACAATTATTTAAATCTGTACAATTATTGTGAAGCCACAGTAATTTTTTAGTTATTTTAAATCATGAAGTATACTGACAGCAATTAATTCAAAATTCATGTAAGATCAATTCTAAAGGTCTGAATATTGTTAATCTACTACTTTTCATCCATTTTGTACCACATAAATGGGGAAAGTGCGATAAAAATGTATAGCTCTGAAGCTGCAACAGAACGGGTTCCCAGACTACCCCTAAGGGTGCAGTTTTTCATTCCAAGAAATGTTATATTGGTGTGTATGTTTAAAAATAATTTTCTGCTCAACAGATTTTAACATATTGTTGGTTTAGTCAATTACCTTTCACTTTATCTTTGAATTCTTCATTTTCTTCAAATGGGTTTACTTCAGTCAAGTCAAATGCTTAAAATATGTACACATAGCCACTGATTTCAGATGTAGGTCTATCAAGTTAGTTATATTTCATGTACAATGAATGTTGGTTTCTGATGTTGAGGCCATCAAGAGTACAGCTTACATCACTGCACATGAAAAGCACAAAAATAAAAAGCAGCATGTTATACTACTGTTTGGTAAACCTAGCAAACATGGGGATACCTCACCGCTGGATTTAGGTTTAAACCATGCTTGTAAATGGGATTAAAGAATGATCTAAATTTGAATGAATTCAAATTGATTTCAGTGTAATTGGTTTTGGGGTGTGAAGAGCATGCCCTTTCAGAGTGAATAATTATGGCCCTGAAAAACCTTTTTGAAAAACCTGGCTTGAAAACTTTTTCCACCCAGCAGTGTGTGCTCAATGCTCTGTGCTGGCATGGAGTAGTACCACAAGAACAAAAAATAAGCAAAATGTACAGACAAGTGTAAATTGACAGAAACATATTTCAGACAACTTTATTGTGTTTTAAAATGTAACTGCAACAGTCATTGTTTGAAAGCTGCTCTTCAGTTCATACCAGACAAAAGCTCTCATTTTGACATACTGATTACATAATGACAAAGTAAAAACAGGGAGGGGAATCTGTGACTGCTTTAAAAGTAATTGTGAGAAGTCTTTTCAAAAAACAATAACACTGAATGGGGAGAAAATGCTCCTCCACCCTTTCATTTACACAACACAAGTTACAGAGCTTCCACTTAGTTTCCTTTTCCCCCCAAAAATGGCACATTCGTATTTCCCTTTTGTTAAATTGGACTGGCACAGCGATGGAAAATGACCTGTTACACACAATTTAGAAAAAAAAAAAACCCACAAATTAAAGAAATTCTTTTCAGAACACACACCCATAAGCCTTTGGCACCAGTGTTCATTTTAATGTGTTAATGTGCTGCAAACATATTCCACACTCACATTTCTGAATCTCTCCAAAGGCAAACTCAACCCTCTGCTGAAACAGCTCTAGAAGATCCAATCTTGAATTTAACAGCAGTGTGCTACATCCAGACCAAGGTAGCAGCTACTAAACCATTACTGGTAGTCTACTTAAATGTACTTGTCTAAACCAAAATGGAAAAAAATAATCCAAATATACTACTTCCACCATGAATGCAAATAAAATGTATGTGAAAATTTGTAAGAAAATAAGAAAAGGTATGTGACAGATGAAGATCTGCAATAAAGATGTGAATGGAGTGTGCTGTATTTGTGTGTAACTTGGGCACTGAAAGCCTGGGGGGTTAAACAGAAATATGATAGGGGCTCCCAGGAATATGCTCGTCACCCCACTTCACCACCAGAATGTATTCCCCCTTTTCCTTCAGCTGGTAGGACACATTGTAAAGGCGGTTACCCAGGTGCTTCACTAAGATCTCCTCACATGGTACCTTGGGCCCATCGACACCAACCAACAGCATGTTCCTCCCTGAAAAGCAAACGGTCACACATATTACATTCACATCTTTACTCGTTTAAAAAAATAAATAAATAAATAAATAAATAAATCACTGTACTTCATATTTTGTTCCTTTATTATATACCATTATTTGTTTCGTAAATTAGAAATCCAACCTTTAAAATTGTTCATACAAGGCAAACATAGTCCTCTGATTTAGCAGTTTACTACAACTCCAATCAAGAATTTCACTGAATCTTTTAGAAATCACAGAAGATGATGTGATGTAATTGATAATATAAAACACTTCTGTTTTGTAAAACGACAATAATGTGTGAATTCACACAGAACCTAAAAAGACAGGAACTCTCCAGTCCTTGAAAGCTAGCCATAGAAGCAGAGAACTATAGCATCCTACACCTGAAGAGATGTTGGATACCATATACCTCAGTGTATAAAAGTTCTTAAACTGAAATTAATATTGACTAGCTTTAATTCTAGAGGCCGCAACATTAATGGAAAATCTAGGATTTCTTGTTTTACTCTCTGTATATAAAAAAAAAAAAGGCCCAAAGAGCATAAAGAGTATAAAGAGTCCAAAATGTGTAGCTATGCCCCTGACACTCACACACACATTTGATCAATGGGAAAAGTACCTGCTTTGCTGCAGTCTACCGTGAAGCTGTTTTTCTGGCCCACAAAACCTTTGCTCAGGCCTAGGCCCTTGGCTACTACACGGCTTGCATCTGAAGAGGTCCACCCTGGCGCCCCCTGTTGAGTAGTGGACATGCTGCGAGACACTGGATCCACCAGGACAGAGGATGTCTCATGCAGACTGTGACTGCTCACCAAACGTGACCCTGAAAGGAACAGGAAGAGAATTTACCAGCTTAACCCAACTACTACTACTACTACTACTACTACTATTACTAACCCAAAGCAGCTTCCACAGTCCATGATCATTACAGTCTTTGCATTGGCAAAACCATGGGAGTCCCAGGTAATTGCAACAAGAACACATAAGTAGGTGAAAATAATAATATAGCTGTCCCTTTCTCAGAATGAAAACCTTTTCCTTTCATTGCTGATTAGCCTAAAAGCTAAGTCTTTGTTTATGTTTTTATGTATTTGGCTAGTTAGTTTCTAAAACTCATGGATCTACAACATTAACCTAAACTGGCAATTAGTTTTATTGCTATTTGTGTGCAATATATTAAGAAAATGAACCCCTTTGTGCCATATTCTAAATTATTGGTTTGAGGTTGTCATTGTCATTCTCTAAACACAATTTGCATTTAACTACATACAGCAGAGTAGTATAGGTATTGGATATGTTCCACTCACCCACAAGAGAAAGCTAACAGTAAAAACAGATGGCCTTCCAATGACTATTGGAACAAATTATTATGTCAATGAAGATTTCACCAGGAGTGCTTGATAAAGCATAGTGTGTTCAACTGGGTTGAAATGATGTTAATAGTTTTGCAAGGCGCAAACTGCACCAAAGCAGGGAACTGTATGACAAGGTGGTGTGGTGTGGTGTGGTGTGGTCCTGATTTGGTTTCTTTTCATACAGCTGCCCAGCCTGTAATTGTTTATTCAGCTTCTACAATGGCTAATAAAAACAATTCAACTCTCAGATTAAATAAAAATGGGACTAATCTGATAATATCAGTTCTCTCTTTATTTAGCACCTGTTTGCTGAAATGCTTGAGCCCAGTATATTTAGTGTAAAAATGTGTATTTAATCAGCTAAATGACAGTGTACTGTCAGCTAAATGACTGTAACGTAATGTAACGTAATTAATTCTATCATTTTCTGAAATGTGTTTTGACAGTACTTGTGGCCAGGAAACATTCTGCATGGTGGAATGCCTAATGACCACCAGACCATAAAAAGGATTGACTGGCAGGCTGGCTGAGTGATTGAAATGTTCAGTGATTCATGTCAATCCTTACTAAGCTCATGTGCATGGCCTCACCAGTGATCTTCGCCTTGAAGGGACTGCCAACAATGTGGTAGGGACCCCCATATTTAATGGAGATCAAGTAGTTCCCAGGGGCCATTGGAGTGTAGGTGACCTTGTAGCCCTCAGGACATTCCTGGCAGTCCATCTTCACTTTGGAAGGCCCGTCGATGGTGACGGCCAAGGCCCCAGGGCCTGCAGAGCTGGTGTTCACCACAAACTCACATGGAGACCCTACAGAGGGGGTAGCACGATTAGCACACAAACTGGCATGAAGACCCTGCAAAGGGGATAGCACGATTAGCAAACACACACTCACACAGAGACCCTTCAGAGGGGATAGCACAATTAGCACACAAGCTCACACAGGCACCCTGCAGAGAGGGTAGTATGATTACCACACAAACTCACATGGATACCCTGCAAAGGAGATAGCACAATTAGCACGCAAGCTCTCACAGGTAACCAGCAGAGGGGGTAGTACGATTAGCACACAAACTCACATGGAGACCCTTCAAAGGGGATAGCACAATTAGCACACAAGCTCTCACACGGAGACCCTTCAGAGGGGATAGCACAATTAGCCCACAAGCTCTCACAGGCACTCTGCAGAGAGGGTAGTACAATTGCCACACAAACTCACATGGAGGCCCTTCAGAGGGGATAACATGATTAGCACACACATTTAAATGGACAGTCTGCAGAATGGAAAGCACAATGACTACATTAAAGACCTCAAAAAAAAAAAAAAAAAAATTACAAAACAGACTATCTTAAGTACTGCACACCTGTGGTGCCTCCCTCAAGGCCAGCTCCATAAGCAGACACCATGCCTGGGTCTCCTGCCTGGCTTGTCTCCCCAACACGAATCTTGAAGGGGCTGCCAGGTATGTGGGAGCCATTGAATTTGACATCAATGAGATACAGTCCATTCTCCCGGGGAATGAAGCGCACTGCATACTTATCTGAGGGAGAGGAGGCTGTTAGCACTTAGGAATTCTGGGAGAAAAAAAAAATCACTCAGTACATAATCATACTAAACAGAGCAGTCTTCCTTTAATATGTGCACAGTACATAATCATACCAAACAGACAATACATACCAGTCCTGCATGTTCACTCTACAAATACATACATTAAGACATTTACCCCACCCTTAAGTCTCTTATTACTCATCCTGGTTACCTTCATCAATCTCAGTCACACAGCACTCCTCCAGAGCTCCAGAAGGACTGTGTACTTTGGCGTCAATGACACCCTTGGCTCCATTCAGGCTCACAGCAAACGAGGCTGGCTGGTTCACCTTCAACCCAGATTCCTGCAGGAAACCACAACTTCACACTCAAATCTTACCTTCCTGCCACACACCCTTCATCCTTGGGGGCAATGCATTTCAACAGTGAAAGTCTGAAACTCCACCATCAATTTGGGACCAAACATATGTAACTAATGGCAAACCTGTGATAATTGGGTAGACTCAAACAAGACTGTGGATACAATGTATTTGTACTTCCAAAAAATTAAAAGGTCTAGATATGCAATCTCAACATCAAACTAGTAGTAGGAACTACTACTAAGAGGGCTCAGATTGGAGCAAAGCACTGTGGGAAGTACAGTCCACTGCAGTTCAGTTATGGGACATCTGCTCTAATTTTGTTTGGATAAGGGCATGATTAGAAAAAAAAATGTTAAAGTAGCAGATGACACATGACAAAACCCAGGGGCTAGGCAAACAGCTAAAGTAATTCACACTAAGGAGTACACTAAAGTGTTAAGTGGAGTCAATATCTGGGCTGGAATCTGCAAAATGAAATTAGCAGGTGTTCAAATGTTCTACTTGTACTTGTGACTGTGGAAAAACACAATAAATGCAACAACATCCCATAGCTCACGACCATATCCCATGGTGCTGAAAAAATGTCAATAAAAACCAAAACAAAAACACAACAGCATGACGGCAAATTATACAATAATGTTACAAATATAAACATTTGATTAAAAGGAAATGAAGCAAAATCTCAAATAAATCTGAAATAAATTTACTGAACATTTTGGAAGTATTGGAGCCAGAATTATTTTGTGACGATGAAGAAGTATATAATGGAGCTGGCCTCATAATGTTTTCTGCAGTATTCATTGCAAGCTACATTAAAATCCATTTTTGAATGAAACTGTGGAAATGTAATCATTTCTCACCAGTGACTGGACACCAGAGCAGCCTGGGCCCACAGAGGTGTGGAGACTCAGGTAAGAAAACCATATACATTTCACTAAGTCGTAGAAGGAGGACACAAACAGATGACACCATGGACCAGGGGTGGGCAACCCTGGTCCTTGAGTGCCAGAGACATTTCTGGTTTTCACTCCAGCCTAACCCCTGACAGTGTAATCAGACAGGGGTTAATTAACAGACAGAGTTAATTATCAGGCTTTAATGACTGCAGTTGACCATGTGGTGGAGCTGGAAGAGGAGCTTCACCATTCAGGATTAGGCACTTCATAATTACTCAAACTGTACTCGAGAACTTGGGCAGAACGAAATTCCGAAATGGCTCTGGCACTCAAGGACCAGGGTTGCCCACCCCTGCCATAGACATTCCATCAGACATAGTGAGGACACAGACAGACAAAACCATAGATATTTGTTAAGGCAGGGTGACACAGACAGACTTTACCTGGATGCAGCTAACAGGGTTAAAGAACCGAGGCTTTCAGAGGGAAATGGAGGAGAGGGCAGCAAACCCCACAACCATATGCCAAGCAGACAAATTTCATTACGGATATAGACAGCACTTGTTTTGTATGTGTGTGTGTGTGTGTGTGTGTATACAGACACATTAGGGGTGAAAGTGAGCTGGTGCAAACCAATACTGCAAAACTGTAGGATGTTTTTGCTTCTGTATTTAAGACCTACTTCAGTGCAAACCCTGTCCTGTTTTTCTTTTTTTCTTTGTAAAACAGATATTGGCAGCAGCGGTATGAGGTGTCCCTTTTGACACAAGTGGAAAACAGTGTGGTAATGTGGATGTCTTTGGTGTATTTGTTATTGTAGATATAAGGATACCTCCATCAAAGACCTGAGTAAGTTTTGGCCCAAAGGATTTACTCAGTTTGGGTTAGGCATTAATATGTCATTATTCCTGAGTGGTCTTGGACATGCAGATGGTGTATGACCAAGCCTGAAAAATTGCCCCACAGCCATTATGCTTGTGCTTGTTTGGTGACTACTCACCTACATCTCCACATGATACATATAGGTTACTGTCCCATTACCAAATGCTAAACTAAATAAATGCTGTCCTTTAAAAAAAAAAAAAAAAAACAAAACTTACTATCACAACAAGAACGATTTATCGATTTAACAAAGGTATGATGGAAATAAATTTAAAAAATCTTAGATGGATGATTAGATTGGTGATTAAAGTAACAATGCATGTGGGGGTATGTGAAAGTACAGAGTGTTTCAAGGGGGTCCTCCAGCCTGTTGGGTATGACGGATGAAATCATGTTCCCCTCTGTTGAGAGCTTTCAGCACCTAAGTATATGTTTATATAAGGCAATACATACACAATTCAGATATCTATGACACAGCAAATATTTGTCCAAACAGGTCCAGTAGTGCATTTTGAAGGTATAATAAACATGCATTTCCAATACTGTGACTACAGCCTGCCTGAGTAAATATATAGCATGATCAAAATACACATTCATTAGAATAACTGAGTATTAAGTAAACAAAACTATTTTAAATGACTTTCACCCCTGGTATGCACATATGCACCCACTATGCGACTGTGTGTGTGTGTGTGTGTATATGTTTTTACACAGTATGGCTGACTAGTAAAGCATGAAGGCAGAGTACAGAACAGCAGCCTCTTTGCCCATCTTTAACCCTTTAGCTGCTAGATTCCATGGCTTTGGTTTTCAGAATGACTGTACTGTTGGGAGCCTTTAGGTGGAGACACGAGAAACACACACAGTCCTTCAGCGTCCCACAGCCACCACACCACCCAGCAAAACTGCAGCCTCTCCATCAGTCCCTATCCTTCTGCTTCTGCACCAGATTCACACTAAATATGCCCATTTTGTACCTGGAGACATCACACATACAGTAAATGTGCATGTTGTAGTGGAAATTATATTTTGTATGTAATATAATTCTGACTACATAAATCTGCCCACTATGGCAACCATGTGAAAAGCAAACTCTGAAAAGCTGTAATGAAATGTGTTTCCCTGGTCAGTCCTGCTTTGTGCTGTGCTTTCTCTGAGAGCTCCCCTCTGTCTGAGCCCTGCTGCCTTTGCTGGGCTGGGGGTGGCCATGGGATCTCTTTGGGGTGGACAGGTGTCTGTCTTTCCCGATGTCTCACCTGAAGACTGGCAACAGTGAGGCGGCGGGCGTCATCAGAGGGTGAGGCCACAGGAACAATGAAGGGACTGTCTGGAATGTGCTCCTCGTTGAATCTGATTGAAACCTCATAATCTCCTGTGAAAGCACAGAGAAACAGCTGGCTCAGAGAAGTTTTAAATGTAGTCCTTTGAACGGCATGTCCTATTTTCTTTGACAGCATTCACACTTACGTGCTGTTACTTACCTGGCTCCTGGACAATGTAGGAGACTCCACTGGACCCATCCTTTCGGTCCTCAAAGCTGATTTCAGCTTTACTGGGACCCTCCACTGCGATGGACAGCCCTCCGGCTCCTGCCTCTCGGGTCCAAATACTGAACTCCGCTGTGCATGAGGGACACCACACAAGTTACAACTTCTGTCTTTCACTTTCTCACAAACGTGTACACATAGCCATGTGTCTGCGCACGCACGCGCACACGCGCACGCTCACGCACACGCGCACACACACGCGCACACACACACTCACAGTACCTGGCACTCCAGCTTCGGCCCTCTCCAGGCCAGGGCCCCCAGCTCGGACCTTGTGGGCCCCACCCTCCCCCAGGGGCCCCACGGTGAACTGGAAGGGGCTCCCTGGGACATGCTGGCCCTGGTATTTCACACTGACAGTGTGGATGCCCATCTCCGTAGGAACAAAGCGAATGCAGTATGTGTTGTTCTCTCCTTCCATGATCTCTGCTTTGTGGACTTTCCCGGAAGGGCTGGTCACCTGCGCAGTCATGTCTGCAATGCTGATTTCTGAATGAGCGTAGTGGGGGACAGAGAGGTTTTAGTGTTTGAATACAAGTACACAGGTAAACAATTCTACACAAGTAAAATGTTTTTTTTTTTTTTTTTTTTTAACCAACCTTTAAGATTGATTTGCTGCCAAAAATACTAGTTTCAAAGATGTAATTCACAATGACTTTTTCACTCTATAGACCTATAGCAGAAATGGTTTATGATTTTTAATTAATTAGTGAAATTTATATATTTCAGGTTAAAATTTCAGCTGTACCATCTCGTTTTTGAGGAGGCCCTGACAAAAAATATACACAACATAAGGTACAGCACAATATCCAACAAATAACAGACATGGTTAGAGTTACAATTAGACTAATCATAAAAGGACAAAAACAAACACACACACTCATGCACCATGCACACACCAAGAAATATAGATACCCACACCCGTGTTATAACAACAATAAATAGTGACAGTTAACAGGAACAGTCTGTTGTGTGGAGAGTGATAAGAGCATTTTTAAATGAATCTAAATACTACAGAGATTTCAGAGAAGTTGGTAGCTTGTTCCAGCCTCTAGGAGCCTTATAATTAAATGCTTTTTTTCCTATTTCAAGTGAGATTTTGAGGACATGAAAAAGGAGATGATTATTGTGTCTCAGAGAATAATTAGAATTAGAATTCTGTGGGATGAGTAGCTCATGTACTTTAAATGAATACATTTGTAAAGAAACTGCTACCAGAGCAGCTGCCGTCTATTTTGGAGAGAAAGCCATTGCAGTTGATAGTACATTATACAGGGGTGAGTTTGAAAGTGACAATTGAGAATAAATCTTCATAAATGATTAAATATGACCTCTGAATTTGCCAAATCAGTTTTTGGAGCATTTTGATATACAATGTCTCCACAGTCAATAACAGGCAATAACAACTAGGACACCAGCTGCTTTTTTACAGTTCTATGATCTGCAGAAAACACCAATGGAACAATGAATCTTTTTACATAGATAATCAATGTGCTTTCTGTCTGATGATTCACAGTCAATCCCCAGATATTTTACACAATCAACCTAAGTGAGCAGTGCACCATCAGATGAAAAAATAGAAAAATTATCAGTAGCAGATTTAAGCCTTTGCCTTGCAATTTCAGAAGACAGAGAGTCCTAAGCGTCCTGCACAGTTGGTATTATTTGAAATCTATACCAATTTAAATCAATTAGGTCCTCAATAAAAGAGTCTATATTGATATTTTGCACTGTCTATATTTTATTAACTTTGGAGGTGACTTTGGTATTTTAATTTTTCATGTACAGTAGATTAGAGTGTGATCACTGAAACAGTCAGACAGTATGCCAGTTTTCGAAATCCTCTCAGGATGTGTGGTTAGGATCCAGTCTCACATTTTGTGATTGAGAGTTTTGTGATTGAGTCTTGTAGGCTCAATAGCTGAGTAAAATTCAGATTTTCTAGTGAGCGGTCTTTTGATGAGGTATTTTCCAACCAGTTTTTGTAAAAGTCACCAAGGATTATCCATTCATTTGACCATTCAATAGAATTTATTATGGCTGTGATACAATTGATTGAATCTGCAGGTGCACTTGGGGGTCTGTAAATATCTCCAATAATAATAGATTTATTTCAATTTAAAAATACCCTTGACAAATATTGCTTCAAAATGCAATGGTTCAATATGTTAAGATAGCAAAGTATCAGCAACATAAACAGCAACTCCACCCCCTCTGGTGCCTCTATCTTTTCTGAATAAAACACAATTTGTTGTGCTATTTCTTTGTCAGAGATTGATTTGGTTAACCATGTTTCAGAGAGTGTAATGATATTTGGCTTATGGTCGTCTACCCAGCTCTGAATAAGTCTATTTTTGGAAGCAGGCTCCTCATATTGACATGTACAATCTTGAGACCTTTACAATTATTTATATCTGCAAAGCATAGGAGTCAAGCATTTGCGTTCAACAGACATAAATCTGAACAGACATTCCTTACAACATTGTTAATAACAATGACAAAGCGAAGAAAATATGTACAACACGTGTAATTCTTCACCCCACCATTCACAGACAGCTCACTCCCCTGATTTATAAATGAAATATCCACATAAGTTGGAGAGGGAGAGAGAGAGAGCAGACCAAAAAGTAAATAAAATAGTGAAAAATATTATTAATATAGATTATGAAACATGGCATGGCAAGTTAAATCCTAAAATTGCTCCTAAACATACATCCCTATGGGCTTCTTCTCACAAACATGTACACATAGACATGTGTCTGCGCACACACACACACACACACACACACACACACACACACACACACACACACACACAAACACACACACACACACACACACACACACACACACACACACACACACACACACACACACACACACACACACACACACACACACACACTTTCACTGTTGGCTCCACCCCTGAGCTCAAACACACACACACTGCTCCACAGCTTCCTTCAGGCCACACTCCCTGGCTTCAGTACCTGGTATTTTCAGGCTCAGGTCACACTGGCTTCCCACATTGGCTACGGAAGCAGCGCGTCTGCGTCTGGTGATGCTCTCCTTCATTCGGCCCTCCCCCGTCACCTTCACTGTGAAAGCACTTCCTGTGATAGACATGGAGGGCAGTTTAATGCACAGCATCAGGGACCAGGAAATATGGGGGATCATTTCAGTCCCTAAAGGCATGCCACTACAAAGAAAACATTGATTTTATACTATACTACAAAGGGTCTATACCACAAAGGAATAATGTTGTTCATAGTTATTAGGGATACATTATGTTAATTACAAGTATCATGACATATAGGACCAGAGAAAATTTCACATTAGAAATCCTCTGACAGCAAAATAGTAAATAGAGAGAGCATACTTGAAGCATAGCATAGCTGTATAACCTTGTTCTGACAAAAAAATTATCTTTATGTACTATTTACACTAAATATGCTTTTGTGCCTGGACACATTACACAAACAGCAAATGTGCAAGTTGATGTGAGTAGATGTTACATTTTTATATAATATAAATATGATTACATATGACTACAGTTGTTGCTTTTTTGTGCCCACTTAGGCAACCATCTGAAAAGCAAACCCAAAACAGCATTTTAGCAAATCAATATTTATTTATTAAGTGGCTTACATTAATATTAGTGGCTACAGGCACCACCTGAGCAGTTATGACATGTTGTATATCAAAAAGTAACTGCTTGCTGGCCTTTTATCAATATTTTATGAGAAAAGGTGTCATTGTGTCATTCATTCATGCATTTGGTTGAGTACTAACATTATTTAGACTGTCACATTGTATCTTTTGGAAAAAATATAATCTATAATTGTATTTATAATCATTATAATTTAAAAAAATTAAGTTCATTTGTTCCATGCTGCAAACAGACATGGCCTAATTAACATGATTAGCCTGGTTAGCATTGTTTACCACTTACTAATTATGAACTGTTGCAAGATCTGTGTTAGAATGTGTAGAGTATGTCTTGTTAGGACGTGTGCTGTGTTTTTCCCCATGGATCTTGCATGTGGAAGAAAATTACTGTTGGACCATATGTCTTTCTGATTAATTACATGTAAATTATATGTAAGGAATTTGTCTGTAACATCTTTTAAAAAAACACACACATGAAAGTCATGAATTGTCATGAATTACAGTCTTTAGTCTACCAAATAACACTAGTTTCACATAAATATTTACATTGGAAAATTGTTGCAAAAGTTACATGCTTTGAGAGCTTTTTGGTCAGATGATATTTGAATCTCTTGTACCAACCTTTCTTCTAAACTTACCATGATCATTTTTTAGTTAGAATGGGGGGAATGAGTGAAAACTGCTCTAGTCTGTTATCTCCTCTGTAACTGTAATGGATTACAGTAACTGCTTTTTGTTACTTATGGAACGGTGTTACACATGTTCCAGTGTTACTCCCTGACACTGCTCATGACTGGGAGGCTATATTCACCAGTAAGCAAACGGAGCTAGTCATGAGTATTCTGTACTTGTCTCACTCTGGAATTCATTTTTGGCTGACATGCAGGGTACCTGGCACATGCTGATCTGCAAACTTGATGTTGATGATGTAATTTCCAGGCTCCGTGGGATAGTAGGTGACCTTGCAGGTGCCATCCTCCTGGTCCTCAGTATTGATATCCACTTTACTGGGGCCCTCAATGGACAGACTGAGTCCACCATAGCCTGAGTGGGAGGAACACCACCAAAAACATCACCATCGTCCGATACTGCAGAGGCAACCCCAGTAAAACACCACTCTATCCTCTGTTACTATGAGAATTCAAGATATCCCCTGGCACATGTGGAACATGCCCACAACAACACTATGCTCACCTCTTTTACTACAGGAACAAGCCCACAGCAAACACTATACACTGTTCTGTTACTACAGGAACACTTTACTCTCCTCTATTACAGCCCTCCTCTGGTTCTTGTGGAGCAAACATCATGGTTGGTTTTAACTTGGCTCCACCTTTCTTTATATCAGAACAGACATCTAATTGCAACCACACCTTGGGTATATTTTCTTATTTTTGAGAATGCATGCAGCCAATGCCTGAAAACAGAAGCCCTGAAATATCACATTGAGGCCAAACCTTTCCCACATCTTTGAAGTCACTGTTCTAACCTGCTTCTCTGGTGTCGATGATGAACACGGCAGGTTCAAATGTTTTGGCCTCACTTAGACCCTGTCCAGATACCCGCACACGGCTGGCGTCACCGATCTCAGACTGACTGATTGTCACGGCGATGGGACTGCTGGGAATATGGCGGCCGTTCTTCTTGATATTCACCAGGTGCTCCCCAATCTCCTTGGGCACGAAGGACACACCTGGTGGAACACACATTCAGAAACTGAGTGTGTGACATACTGGACTGTGTCAGTTTGTTCACCAACGTTTTTTGGGGGCAAATACTTTTGATCTAATTATTACAGGGTGGCACAGTGGCCTAAAATCATTTACTACCCACAGGGGGTGGGTCGGGGTGAATCAGGGCAGGACGGGGGCAGTGCATGGGTGGGTTGGTCACTCACCCACATGTCCATTGCGTAGCATCTTCAGCAGGCAGGGCTCCTCACGGCCAGAGGGTGTGGTCAACGAGGCAGTCAGCTGGCTGAGGTCCAGCTCTCCAATGTCCAGAGGAATGTCAGCGGCAGATCCCACCTTAAGGTGAGACATCCTCATCGAGTCATCCCCTGGGAGAAGTGAAGGGAAACGAGGGTTACACGCCACACACAGAGGGGTTACACATGGATACGGACACAGAAACAGACACACAATTTATTAATTTTCTATATTAATTTTCAATCTATTAATTTTCAGTCAATTTTTAATATTTTACATTTCTAAAATAAGTGGCATACATTCTGCTGAATGTAAGTTTATGTGGACAGGAGAGATGCTTAATCAGGGCACTTAAGAGGGTCAGTGTTACCTACTCTTGCACTAGCACTGTGCTCTCCTTGCTGCCAGTGACACTGTGTGAGCCAGTACCAAGCTTAAACCTGTACTAACAGCAGGAGACCAATATTCTCCAGGATTTACCTGTGATCTTGGCCACGAAGGGACTGCCAGGGATGTGCTTGTCATTGTATTTGACCAGGATGTTGTAGTCGCCAGGCAGCACAGGCAGGTAGGACACTGTGCAAGTGCCGTCCTGATTATCAGTGCAGCTGATGTCTGCCTTAGATGGGCCTTCGATTGCCAGAGACAGACCACCTAGGGAAAAACCCAACATGCTGTCAAACCCAGCAGGCCCAACGTGTGGACCTGAGCAGCCTAACTGGACCACCCAATCAGAGACATAAGAAGGCCAATAAACTCTGGATTTTAGCAGACACTCAGCTGGTGAGAATACTGCAAGTAAAGACCTATGACTGAAAAGGTGTAGTGCAGTCCTGGAGCCGTACCTTCTCCTGCATCCTTGGTATTGACTGTGAAGATGGCGGGCTTGTTGACCATGCCATGGATTAACCCTGGACCATAAGCAGTCACATGGCCACTGTTTACATAGTCCACATAAAACTGCAGGGGGCTTCCTGTGAAGGCAAAATAACCAGGGGACCCTTAGCAGACAGACAGCCATATGTAGCCACACCCAAATATACAACACATGCTGTTCCCTTCAACATCTAATCCCAGTCCTCTACTTCATTTTCACATGCATTAATGTTTGTAAATATGTTTTACATATGAATTGCATGATAAATACTGCTTGAGTGTGGAGTCAGACCCTGGGCTACAATCAAACACTGCTATCCTCTTAAAATGGCACATGGTATATAACCAAAACATACTTCAGTCTTTTTCAGGGCAAATGCTTCCCTATTCTAAAATTAAAATTTATTCAAACATGCATAGTATGTTTGCCTGTCTCCAATACAATAGAGAATACTGAAAGGATCTTCAGTTTTTAAGTCTGTTTTAATTGCATCACATATGCCCTGAAAGACATATGCCCTGAATTTGCCTGGGTCCTGTCCTGGGTCTTTTACCTGGAATGTGGATGCCATCGTACTTGATGTCCATCTCATGCAGCCCAGCCTCTGTGGGGGCATACTTCACAGTTACAGTGCCATCTTTGTTATCTGTGATGTCTGGCTTAGCCACTTTGCCAGAGGGCATCCGGACATCGCCTGGGGGGGAAAGGGGGAAGGAGAGGCGGGCAGTCACAAACTGTAGTGGCTCTGCAAGTCGACAAGGAACACAGAACAGTCTCTGCTCCGGAGTACATACCAGTAATCTCTCCCTTTTTGATGGTGAAAGGAATGACCAGGTCGAAAGGTCGCAGCCCAGCTACATCCAGTCCATTCATGCCCATTGGTTGGTCTGTTGCCTGCAATATGGGGTCAGAGGTTATTATCACTAGATGGTCAGGTCAAAGCCATATTCATATGAAAAGTTACCTGCCTAAGACAGCCACATTTGTATGGTATCTACGTCCCTGTTCACAGTCTGTATTTATGTGTATCCAGATAATAACCAACACAAATGTTATTCCCTTCTCTACCACCCAGGAGAAAGGATTAACTTCACATTTCAGAACTTGCACACTTCTGCAACAAAAAAAAAGATCAACACCATGATGCACACAATGGCAGAGGCTGGTAGGAAAGGATGGCTGGAATGAAAAGAGGGAGGAAAAAAAAAAACAACACATTTAGGAGGACTTAAACAAGATGATCATAGCTTCACCAACATGGACACTGTGAGAAAAATGACACCACAAACATATGAGGCAGGAGAAGATGATCACAGATTCACCAACATGGACACTGTGAGAAAAATGACACCATAAACATGTGAGGCAGAAGATGATGATCAAAGATTCACCAACATGGACACTGTGAGAAAAATGACAGCACAAACATATGAGGCAGCAGAAGATGATAATTTCACCAACATGGACACTGTTAGAAAAATGACATCACAAACATGAGGCAGCAGAAGATAATTTCACCAACATGGACACTGTGAGAAAAATGACACCATGACACGAAGATGCAGGACTTCAGGTTGGGATGGAGATAAGGGCGGAGTCAGCCCCACTCACTGAGAGCAGGGCGGAGTCAGCCCCACCCACCAGGAGCACCAAAGACTTTGTTTCAGTACCAATCGAATTTGTAGTCTCAAATAATTTTTTGCTAAGAATCAGTCATTTAAGAACTGAAATGGATTCAACAGTTAGCTTTTCCAGGGTGTTCCAGGAAAGAGATCTTAAACCTGCTGAGCAGAAGGAAGCTGCAATCCCAGAGCTGACGGCTAAAAGAGACAGGATGGATGTTTGCTAGCAAAGCAAAGAAAGCACAGAGGAATGCAGAAGAAGGAAATGAGGTGGTATGTACCCAAGGCTGGCCCATTCTGGGCGCGTAGGCATACTGTGGAACCTGGGTCTGCTGCAGGAGCTGCTCTGTGGGGCCTCCATCCAGGGCCTGGAGGAGGAGAGGGGGCAGAGCGCAGCGGGGAAAAACCAGAGAGGAGGAGAGAAACAGGGGAGGACAAGAAACCAGAGAGGATGAGAGAAATGGGGGAGGAAGAGAAACCAGAGAGGAGGAGAGAAAAAGGGGAGGATGAGAAACAAGGGAGAGAGAGAAACAAGAGGTGAGGAGAGAAACAGAGGAGGGAGAGAAACCAGACAGAACAGAGGGGTGGAACAGGGAAAAAGGGAGAAACCAGGTTTTCCCCTTCATTCACTGGCATTACTGACTCACAATGTGATTATGCCAATCAAGCAGCTGTAGAGAGGAAGTAGGATATACTTTATAGAGGATGACAGTGCAAACAAACTTCACAACTGAAAAATATGGCTGCCAAATGATCCAAGGGTGAAAGGGATTAACTGTGCACATCAGCTAAAATCTTGATTCACTTTGATTACTCATTTAAATCAAATATTTAAAAAGTAAAATGTTTTTTGATTCAGGTTGCTTTCAAGTATCTTTTTGTGTTTTTTTTGTGTTTAACTGCTGTAATATAAAAGTAAAATTCCTGAAATTATAACACTAACTTGAAGTCATGATGATATCTGGTTATAAGCCAGTCATCAAAAGGTAAACAAATATCAATATCATGCTGCATGATTAATATCAGTCATGAGCTGCAAAGTGCCAGGAGGCTGAGAGACCCAAGGCACTGTTAAGCAGGGGAACAGAGTCTCACACAGGGGGGAACAGAGTCTCACACAGGGGGGAGCAGTGGTGTACTTACAGTGACCTGGAAGGGACTGTTGGGAATGTGCTCTCCTCCGAAGCGCACGCAGATAACATACTTTCCAGGCTGTGGAGCAGTGTAAAAGATATCGAAGGTCCCGTCCTCATTCTCTACCACGTCCACATCCACCTCTGCTCCATCAGGTGTGCACACGCTGCACGTCACCTTGCCCTTTCCTGCTGCCTTAGCATCCACGGTGATGACGGTCTGCTCTCCGATCTGGATGGTGGGGCCGATTCCTGCTCCTGACGGGGGCCACACATACCAGCCAAAGTTAACATTAACCATCTCCACATCCATTACTACTACTGCTTACATAAACCCTGTAACCACACAAACCATTCAAACTGCTAAAAAGATGCACAAAAAACTGGAGGTGTTGGCAGGAGAGGGGGTGGAAATTTTCCATTGTTTTGATCATTAGAAGCAACAGATACTTCATAATTCCTTAATCTAGAGGTTTCTTTTGCCAGCATCTGTCAATACAATTGTGCAGCAGAATTTGAACTGAATTCAAATCCCATTTGAGGTTGAATTGAGGAGAGATTTCTGTAACTGCCTGAGGCTTCCTGAATGAATGTGCTTTGCCCACAAATCCACACCTTCACCGCTTCAACATTGCTCCAATTTTCTGAACAACTAATATAATTATGCTTATTAAAATTTTTGGCATAACTTCATTCTCAATTATCCATTATATATTTTCCCCACAACCACATCAGACTAATTGCAGCCATGACAACAAACAAGTGCATGACTGTGGTTAGTCATTAGTAACCATGACAACAGCCCTGGGGGTAGAGCATGCAGCCAAAGTTTTGGAATCGATTGACGGACAGACAGAGAGGGAGAAAGATCTAATTGGTTACCACACTACTATTATTCCAGCTAATCAAGGGGTCAAACAGCCTTAACCCCCTTAAGCACAACTGTAAAACGTGAACCATTACAACTGTTCAACTGTAAGGCTAATGGTATTATCGTGTGTGTATACAGTGCCTTGCAAAAGTATGCACCCCCCTAGGCATTTTTATTATTTTGATGCATTACAACCTGTAATTTAAATGGATTTTTATTTGGATTTAATGTAATGGACCTACACAAAATAATCCAAATTGGTGAAGTGAAATGGGGGAAAAAAAAAAAAAAAAAAAAAAAAAAAAATTAAAAATGCTCACTCATGGCCTTGAGATCAAGTCAATCATGGAATAAACCTTGTTTTCCAAAATGTACCCACATTTTTTGGAGCAGAATCCATTCCACACCTGAAAACGCCATTCAAAAGACCTGATATCACTTTGTGCATGCAACAACATAAGAGACAAACCAATTTGTAAGGGAAAGTTGGCCCATATCGAATCCAAGCAACATATATTAATTATTCTGAAAACCTTTGGACCTCAGCCAATTTTAGCTCTGTTACAGCAAAGGGGGTGAATACATATGCATGCAGCACTTTTCAGTTTTTTATTTTTTCAGATTCTTTTTTTTTTTCCCATTTCACTTCACCAATTTGGACTGTTTTGTGTAAGTCATTACATAAAGTCCAAATAAAAATCAATTTAAATTACAGGTTGTGATATAACAAAATAGGAAAAATGCCAAAGGGGTGAATACTTTGGCAAGGCACTGTATGGGTCTGTGTGTATGTGTGGTGGGGGGGGGGGGGGGTGGGGGTGGGGGGCGTGCAGAATTCATTGTCAATTATTTTATGACAAAGTTTCGATCAACTGTGTTACTTTCCCCATACCCCTGTAACTCCTCCGTCCCCCACTAGGGGCATTGCTCCATCCTGTTACAGAGACAATATCATACAGAGAAAGTGACTTCAAAATCACAATTGACAGATACAACATTATTTCATATGTTCATACAGAATGTGATGAGGCTGCTGTATAGCAGCCAGTCACACAATTTCAAAGGATAGGCATCAACTCCTATCATGAACAAAGACAAAAATATAAGTAAAAGTCTGTACATGTGAAATGTTTACATGTGAAATGGTTCAGTAAATGTGTCACAATCTGCATTGCCTTTTATTTTTAAAATTACATTTTTATTAAATTAATTTTTTACTTGCTATGGTTCCAACCCAACAAAACCTAGGAGTATTAAAGACAATAGGAGGGGAAAAACTTGTCACCCTATTTCTCAACTTAGAATGAAAAATGAGGAATGAATGAGAAGCATTCTAAATGCCAGGTTACACAGCTTGCCTGAACTGGCCCATGCCAACATACATGCAGTATTAAAGAGGTAAAGGGGAAGTTTTACAAAGCGCTTACCCAACCCATGACCTCCAATTGAGACTGAGAAAAGGTGAGAAGCAGACAGCGAAAAAGTGAGATGGAAATAAAAATAAAAATCTCAGCAACAACAAAAAGACAAAATGTGCTCCAAAAAGAATGAAGAATGATAAAACCAAAATAAAATGTGACTTGAGTGTGAGCAGCAGGGCAGAACAGGTGCTGTGTGTGTGGGGGCTCTTCTGAACACAGGGAGCACAGTGCAGATCCATATCAGCCATCTGAAGGCACACAACCAATCTCAATCACACTGACTTTCCTCTCTTCTGTGTTCTAATCACACTGACACTGACCTTCCTCTCTTCTGTGTTCTAATCACACTGACACTGACCTTCCTCTCTCCTGTGTTCTCACACTCTGCTCCCTGTCTTAAATCAGTGGTATCGCACTCATCACTCATGCCCTGATTTGCTGTTCACTGGCTTTGTGTGTATACAGTGTGTTTTGATTTCCCGTTTTATTGTATATTTTTCACACAGAATGGTTTCAGATCAACAAATAAAATATAATATTGGACAAGGGAAACCCAAGCAAGTATAAAACATTTTTACATCATTATATCATTCATTAAAAAGAAACAGTCACCAATTACCAATATTGCATGAACTGCTTGTCTCAGGTCCTACCACAGCATCTCTACAGAGTTCAAGTCAGGGCTTCAAGCTTCCTGCTGCCTCAGTCTTCCAGGTTCTGAGGCAGCAAAATATTCCCATACCATTATACTGCCATCGCCATGTTTCAGTGTAGGTATGACATGCTTACAGTGGAATGGAGCACTTGCTCACTCTATAAAGTTATACCTTTGACTCATCTGTCAATAGAATATTATCCCAAAAGACTTACGCATCACACAGGTGCTTTCTCTTCCATGAAGTCCAATTTTGGCCAGTGTATTTCTTATTGAAGAGTCGACACTAACCTTAGCTGATGCTAGAGAGACCTGCAGTTGTTTGGGAATTGTTCTGGGGGCTTTATAGACTTCCTGAATGAGGCTTTAGGGAAAGGGTGGAAATTTTACAGGTTGACCACTCCTGGGAAGATTCACCACAGCTCCAATTCTTCTCCATTTGGAGATAATGGCATGCACTGTGGTTCACTGGAGTCTAAAAGCCTTAGAAATGGCTTTGCAATCCTTTCCAGACTGATATCTCCACAACTTTTTTCCTCAGTTGTTCTGGGTTCTTTGATCATTGTGTGCCTGTTGAGACTTTGAGGTGACTACTTCTTTCTGATGGTAAGGTTCAATAAAAAACATGTTTTTTTTTTTTTTTTTTAACTCAGAAGTGCTGGTTGCAATCAAGTCTAGCTGTGTTCAATAACCTGAATGTAATTTTCAATGACAAATTTGTTGATTTCTTTTTTTTTTTTTTTTAAAGACTAAGGGGGCGATTACTTTTTCCACTGGGGCAATATGAGTAATCTGTGACTTTTTAAATGAATGAAAAAATGATGTAAAACTATGTTGTGTATTTTCCTGGGTTTCCCTCATCTGCTGTTATATTTTTATTTGATTACCTGAAACCATTCAGTGCGATAAATAACAGGAAATAAAAAAAACACTGATAGCTGAATTTGCAATCTGCAATTTGATAACTGGAATAAACATTCAACACCCATTTTGATCATTTGAGTCATAGCTGTGATAGATTTAATGTGTAAACAGTAATAATAATCATCTTAATTATTTCCATTGTGATGACAAATGAAACATCACTATTATAAAGATGAGAATGATGGTTAAAATTACTGATGCAGTTGAAATTATTTCCTGTTACCAATGGTGCACTTAATCTATAATATCCAATTCCTGCCAAAGTAATTAGAACTACACAGCCATGCACAACTTCACAACCATGCACCAACTGCGCCGATCACACCTGGGTATTAACATCTCACAAACATGCACCAACTGTGCTAAACACACCAGGGTATTAATGTCTCACAACCATACAACAACTGCACTGATCACACCTGGGTATTAACGTCTCTAAACCATGCACAAACTGCTGTCTCTCTTCACTCAATTATTTTCCAAGCAGTATTATCTAACTGTAAGAAGGAGCCAAAGGCATGTTGGTGATGAATTACGATGATTCAGTCACACAGATATAGACACACAGGTGAGTCTGTACCTGTGACAGTGCACTTGCTGGCATCTCCTGTGGGGAGGGCTCTGATGCGGTATGGGGAATAAGGAATCTCATCCCCGCCGTACTTGATGAGGATGGTGTAACGACCGGTCATATCGGGCACATAAGACACCAGATACGTCCCGTCCTGATTATCCCTGATGTTGGCTTTCTTGGGTTTCCCCTCTGGGTCCTGCAATCACCATGGAGAGGAATCAATCAGAAACCGCCACCATGGACACAGTATTATGGGGCTGTAAGGAATATAAAAACGGTGCACACGTAACACAACGGTGCCTGGCCCCACGCTCACCGTGATCTGCACTGCCAGAAGCCCTTCCCCGGCATCCTTGGCATCGATGGTGAACTCCACAGGCAGGCTGGCCGGGACCCCAGTGGTGTTGAGTCCTGGGCCGCTGGCCTTCACCTTGCTGGCATCGTGAGTGGGCAACACCTTCACTTTGTAGGGGCTGACAGAGACATTATGGTCACTCTCGATACAGACAGACAGTACTTTTACCCCCTTCACCTTGCTGGCATTGTGAGTGGACAACATTTCATGTTTTTCTTTAATTCAAAGTCTTCCAAAGATGTACAGTGCAGTCAGTGAAAACTTTGACAGTGACACATTTTCATTTATCCCTGTACTCCAGCACATTGGATTTTAAAAGAAACATTGACTATGACATTAAAGAACTGCCTTTCAGATTTAATTTTAAATACTGTGGCACTATAAATAACTATAAATGACTACACTCCATCAGACTGACCTGTGCAGAATCTTTTTACTATACTCCAGAGTCACCCATGTGGAATTTCTGGATCTTGGTCCAACTCACCTGTGTGGAATCTCCTCATCAGCGTAAAGGACATTGATGGAGTAAGGGCCCTCCCGTGTGGGGACATAGCTGACAGTGTGTGTCTGATCACCGTTATCCACCACTTCCACTGGTTCTGTCACTCCTGAAGCAGGGAGATGTGCACAGTAAGGGATCAGCAAGTTCCTCTCCTCAGAGCCTTACTGCAAAATCAGCACTCCAGCCCCAGCAGCTAAGAGCACTGTAGGGAGGGATGCCCTAGGCCTGTGGGTGCATTAGGCTTTCGGGTAGATATCAGAGTTTGGGTATGATGTAGCTTTATTCTGCACGGGATAAACCATTCTGGATGAAGACCACAGTTAATAGTTTGGGGAGACACTACAGTATGTGGGACTGTGTTCCTTGTCCTTACCTTTCGGCCCCTGCACCCGGACTTTGAGTGGGGCCACCCCAGCCTTGCTAGCATCCACAGTGAAAGCCTGGGGGATATTGGCCCTTACATTGTTTCCCAAACCCTGCCCCTGGCACTTCACCTTGGTGGCATCTACAGTGTCATGCACTGGCACAGAAAACGGACTTCCTGTAGCAGGACAGGGAGGGTGGGAGAGAACATTTACAATATGAACTACAATCACAAAAACAATAACAAAACCAAAACTAGCAAAAAGTGAAATTAAAAAACACAGTAAAACCACTTCAGCTGCCCATTCTCTCAGAACATTTCTCAGGTGCCAGAAAAAGCCCTCGAGACCAATAACATTCGAAAAAAGATCAAATTATTCAATATTTTCAGCCATCATAAGGTTGAGGCTGGGGTGATAAGTAATGAAGTAAATTTACTTCATTACAGTACTTAAGTATGTTATTGGGGGATATGTACTCTGGGCAAAAACATTTTGAGCGACTTTTACTTTTTATTATAGACTATATAATTCATAATAATCACTTCTCTATCAACATTCTGAAAACCTGATGCAGTGCACCTCCTCGGTGAACTAGTCTTAAAATGAGTACTGCAGACAATGTCTGGCCAACTCCAGCACGTTGCTGGTATCGCCATTTCAATGCTGTAGATGAGCTGCTGACAATTACAACAATGTTGAAGGTCAAGTCATAGGTGTTTATGATGATTCAAATTTTTATTATCAATGTGACCCCTTTTTATTTTATCATCGCCTTTCTGCGCCAGTTGCAATACAGACAAAATAGTATTATGTTTTATTTATCTAGCTAACTAAGCAGCTAGGTTACTTTGCTTTTTTATTTCCCCCCCTCTGATTTTTATTCTTTCAGCAAAAATGCAAACATGAAATTGTGAAGAAATTTGAAGAAAGGAGGAGCTTTTGGACCCTGTTTGAATATGTCACAGTTAAACACAGTTTGTATATGCCTGCTGTGATTTTGAGATCTCACTTCAGCAGCTGAATTCCATGTGGAAGGCCATATCTCACCGGTTATGGGCTGACCACCATAGGTGATATTGAGGTTGTAGGTTCCTGGCTCATAGGGGATGTACTCCACAGAGCAGCTACCATCTTTGTTATCAGTGCAAGACATCTTGGCCTCTGAGGGGCCCTCCATTGCCAGACCTAGCCCACCGGTACCTGCTCCACTGAGGGGGAGATGGAACAGACAGGCTTCAGTAAACAGGAAAACTGCAGCGCATGCATATAGGCTAGGCCTGTCTGTACATGTACATTGCTGGCAGAACGTGGCCTGCAATTCCAATAGATGGGGCCTCACCGGGTCTCCACAGTGAATTTGTTGGGTTTGTTGGTGATGCCAGACTGCAGTCCAGGACCATGAACCTGGACACGGGCGGGGTCGCAGCCCTCTGTCACCGGCACGCGGAATGGGCTTTTGGGCACAGGTGTGCCATCATACGCCACCTCCACGTTGTGCACACCTGGCAAAATGTTCATTGGGTGAGTTTTTTTTCCCCCCACCCCAACACTTTGGATAAGGCAAGCCCAACATTATGTACTGTGACTCAGTAAGGCCTCACCCTCTTCATAAGGAGTGTACTCCACTTGATAGGTTCCATCTCCCAGGTCCCTGATGAGGGCGTCTGTACAGTTGCCTGAGGGGTTGTTGATGCAGGTCTTGATGTGGTTCCCGCCAGACTTAGTCAAAGCACGTGCATCCACTGTGAAGTCAGTTGTGGCCTCTCTGAACACTGCTTAAAGAGACAGCAACATTACAGCATGAACAGTTAATGCCTTTACATTAGATTGAGCCCTGATGATGTGCAGGCTGTACCTTTGCCCTCCACTCCAGGCCCAAACACCTTCACTCCGCTGGAGTCCACAGCAGGCTCCACATTCAGCCTGGCAGGGAAGTTTGGCACATCTTGGCCACCATAGCGGATGGTGAGGGTGTAGGCCCCGGGATACAGGGGAATGTATGTAATGGTGTAGGTGCCATCGCCGTTGTCCTGGATGTGCACCTCTGCCTCAGTGCCATTGCTGGAGATGATCTCTATCGTAAGCTCGGCAGCACCAGCGTTGGTGCAGTCCACCACGAACTGGCCTGTCTCACCCACTTTGGCCCGCTCCAGGCCTGGGCCAGAGCACCGCACCTGCAGTGGAGCAAACAGATACAGCTGAGAATCTAACCATAGAAGCACAAAAAGGCAAGCACATAAAGCCAAAAGACTCTGGCATAAACAGGGAAGCACATACAGCCAAGACCCTGCAGTCTGCACACAGGGAAGCACATACAGCCAAGACCCTGCAGTCTACATACAGGGAAGCACATACAGCCAAGACCCTGCAGTCTGCACACAGGGAAGCACATACAGCCAAGACCCTGCAGTCTACATACAGGGAAGCACATACAGCCAAGACCCTGCAGTCTACACACAGGGAAGCACATATAGCCAAGACCCTTCAGTCTATACACAGGGCTTACCTTGGAGGGGTCTGTGGGAGCCACAGCCTCCACTGGGAAGGGGCTCCCAGGGATGGGGGCCCCATCGTAGGTCAGCTCTACCTCATGGGGGCCTTTATCCCGTGGGATGAAGTGTACTAGGCTGGTCTCCGGACTGAGGCCCGGCTCAACCTTACAGGGCAGGGCCTTGCCCGAGGGACTGGTCACCTTGGCCCCTACTTTGCCCTGCCCACCTGCACCTTTGGTCTTCACTGTGATCTCCTGGTCTTTACCTACTGCCATCTCTGCGCATGGAGAACATCAAGTCAGCAATGGGACTCAACCAACCAATCAGCAAGCCAGACACTGAGACAGCCAGCCAGACACTCACTCGTTCATTTGCCAGCCAGCTAGCCAGCCAGACACTCACTCATTCATTTACTCAGTCAGCCAGACACTCACTCACTCAGCCAGCCAGACACACAGACACTGGCCATGGTTACATACAGGTTCTTATTCATTCTGAATGATGGTAGCAATTGTTCAGTTTACATGAACGCTAAATAATCAGATCAGACATATTCTGTGTTTACATGGTTCAAAGAATCAGTGTTCTCTCATTTCTGACATACATACATGACCACATATCCAGCATTCTAGGCCAACTAGCCTGCTTAAAAATGGACCTGCTTTGTCTGTCAAAAATGTTTGCATTTCTACACTTTTCATACATCAGCCAACAGCAGAATGTTGGCCTGCTCGGTCATTTACAGGCATTAGTCTGGCAAAGGTGAAAATCATTCAGCGGTTCTTTATTTGGTTGATGGTTCTCGAGATCCCTGCTTCATTGAATTTTTTGTTTTTGTTTGAGTAACTCTAGGTTTTTGTATTCTTAGGTTTACGTCCATCTAGATGTGGACACAATGACTGATGGTTCATTGGGCATATGTAAAATGATCCAGACATATAATAAAATGTACTTAAACTGCATTATAATGAGAGATGATAGAATATGATGATAGAATAGAAAGATGCAATGTCAATTTTCTGTATTGTTAAAAAAGTACCGGATGTATTAGAACAGCCCAGAAGTGTTAAAGAAAAAAAAAAAACTTGGGGTGCAATGTTTCAGTTTTCAGAAAACAATACCTGTATGAGACATTAAAAGTCACCAGAATGAAACTACCTTGAAGAGCGCAAGAGAGCAAGAGAAAAAACAATTCTGAGAAGTGCAGAAACTCACTGTCCCCAAGGCCAGACACCTTGACCTTGCTCAGGTCCATAGTGGGGGCGACCGCCACAGAGAAGGGACTTCTGGGAATGGAGTCCCCACCGTAGGTCACATTGATGCCCATATTCCCCTGAAGGTGAGAGAGGTCACAAAGTCATGGGAATTACACAGACTCTCCCATTCCGGCAACTGTTCATGTCCGGCTGCCTGGTTTGGCCTCTCACCTGTTGCACAGGTGTGTATTTAACAGTGTAGGTGTTGTCATGGTTGTTAACGATATCAAAATCTGTGACAGCATCTGCCTTGGCGGGACCAATGAACTGGGCATCCAGCTTGGCTTTGCCTGCTCCCTTTGTGTTCACAGTGAAGTGCGTGGGCTTGTTTAATTCCACACCTGAGAGAACGAGAGGATTTTCAGTTTAAAATTTCAAAAAGGCACGTCAGAAGAGATGACTATTCAATTCATGAACTTCAGAAATACAACTGGTCTTTCAAGAAAAAAATAAATCTTTACAGTAATTAATGACAACTGGTCCCAGCTCATTTTTCCCCAACACTTTTTAATCACTGTGGTGACCATCCTGAAACAATGGTGTTGCATCCTTCAGTACAGCACTGATCCATGTAGACTAAAATTACAACTAATTTCACATGTTCTTTAAGTGATGAGAAACTGAAAGGAGCTCTTAGTTAACCTGAGGAGGATGATGGATAAGTGTTTCGCGTACATTTCCACCAAATTCACCATTTAAAATATAGTTTAAAATATACAGACAGATATTTAGCCAGCTACAAGTACCAAGATCAATGTTAATACTCAAGCTGCACACACATCCCCTTAACTTTAGACCTGAACATGTAGCGTGATACATCTATGGCAACCAGCAGTAAGTCACCTTGGACATGCTCCTCAATCCATTCACAGTGGGCTTTGTATTGACTGAATTATTGTTGTGCTGATTTGAAGGTGCATTGAGTTCTAATCGCTTTTTACCTCAAAGTGCACCAAGGATTTTCTTGTATTCTCATCAATTAATGATGGCAACAGAGTGAAATAGATTGTGCAATGGAAAAACACTGTCAAAAAGACATGTGCTTCAAATATTATCAGGTGGAGCAACATGGAGCTGTGCTGAGCTACTGACATTAGCTAGCAGTGCTGAAGTTCACAGGAATAAAATTCCTATGAATCAGATGGGAAATAAGAAATGACTCTGGGAAATAAGAGAACTCTTAAAGCTGCAGTGCTGAAGCTCACACCTATAAGAGAACTCACCACTTCGGCTGAGCCCTGGCCCCTCTGCCTTCACTTTGCTGGCATCATGAGACGGATCCACTTTGATGCGGATGGGTGTCATGGGGATGGCCTGGAAGAGAATCTCCAGATTACAGCTGTCCAATCACTAATTCTCTCTGCTACCATTTTAGCAGCAACCACACCACAGAAAATCTGAACATTGTACACAATCTGGCACACAGGACCAGCTTCCATTTTGAAGTGCAGGGCTCAAGTACTTCAAATATATGAGCCATAGTTACCCAAAAAGGTTTTTGGAATAAAAATTGGGTATAAACATACCTGATCAGCAAACAGGACCATTATGGTGTAGCTTCCGGCACCAGGAGGAGTGTATTTAACGGTGAAGGTGTCGTTATCATTTCGAATGATGTCAAAGTCAATGTCTGCCTCAGCAGGTCCCACGACCCCTGGGGCACACTTGATCCCGATGCTGATATCTCCTGAGGAGACAGAAGAAAGCCCACATGCTCAATGAGTCGCCCTTATTGGCACAGGGAAACAGTGCTCACCTGCTTATATGCTGACCTTGCCCTGCCTCTGCGCAGTCCACAGTGAAATAAGTGGGCTCAAAGGCCTTCAGGCCAGTCTTTGCTACCCCAGGGCCTGACACCTTCACCTTATTGGGGTGACAGCCTGCGCCCACATTCATCTACACAGAGGAGAAACAAAAACAAATTCAGTGCAACCAGTTTTGCAGGGATAACAATTGTCCCAGCCAATTACATTCTCACAAGTAGAATGCCACTACAAAGTTGTTAGTATGTGTAATCTACCAATGTATGTTACAAGGAGAAAGCATGAGTGTGGCTTAGTACAATGCTCCTTGAGTGTTGGTAAGCAATATTATCATCTTCAATTTTAGAACCCAGACCTACTCTGTGACCACATTTGTTTTGTAAGACTTCAGTGACAGAGGTTAACACTGACCCTGAATGGACTGTTGGGGATGTTGACCCCACCCCATGACACCATGACAGTGTGCTTGAGGGGTTTGCGGGGGGTGTAACTGCAGCTGTATGTCCCGTTCCCATTGTCCTTCACTTGCACATCTACAGGATTCCCATCACCATCCTGTGGAAACATAGGACACCGATTAACACAGAGCAAAAAGCTGCTGTCCACACGTGCAAAGATGCAATCACACACACACACACACGCGCACGCACACACACGCACGCACACACACGCACGCACGCACACGCACGCACGCACGCACGCACGCGCACACGCACGCACGCGCACACGCACGCACGCGCACACGCACACACTATACATTTCTGTAAATCTCCTGCACTCAAAAACTCAGGAAAAAAGCAGGAATTAGAAACTAGGAAAATGACCTAATATGAAACCTATAGCTATGGAAAGCTGTAAAATGTATAATTGAGCAATATCACACATGAGGGAGGGCTGTTACACTGAATAATGATATTCAGTGTAACAGCACGACTTTGAGTGTGTTCTACAAACAAGGCTGTTTATCAAGTAACGATAATTTGAGACAACAAGTTTTTTTCGGCTCTACCAACAACAATAGTTCCTTCAGGATTACATTTACACATGTTGTCAAGCAACACAAACAGTTTCTTGACTGCTGGTTAGTTAGCTAGCTTATCATATATGAAAAGACTAGCTAGCTACTTTTTTTTTTTTCCATACCCAACAGCAGGCTCGGCAGTTTTTTAAGTAAAGGCTAGCTCTAAAGTAGGAAGGCAAGCACACCACTTTTAATCACAGCCCACTACAGGCTACCAAGCTACTTTTTAGCATACATGGACAGGCTGGATATACAGTAGGCTTGCTAGCTACCTATTGTTTATCATATCCAACTGCAGGCAAGCTAGGTTCTTTTCTAATTATACCACATTTGCAATGTGGGTAAATGCGAATTAAGTTTGCATTGGTGTAATCAATGATTACATCAGAACATCTGTAAAACAAAATGATACATAATAGTAAAACGTACTGTCATACTAAATATCAGCACTAATGGAATGCCTCTAGTTCAACCAAATTACTTGGTCGGAATCAACTGTTGTAAAATGATTTTTTGCACACACTTATTTGCCAGGTAATGAAAAATATCAAAATAAGCGATAATACATTTTACCGACTTAAATCTTAAAGAGAAATCTTGCGCACTTACCTGGGCATGGATCTTGAGAGGAGCTTTGCCAGCTAGCTTGGCATCCACAGTGAACTCCGCTGGCTTGTTCACATTCAGGCCACTGCTCTCCAGCCCCGGCCCGTACGCTTTCACCTGAAACACAGCAGGCGGTTCCTCACTCTGTGCTTTAAAACTTAAAGGCTCTGGAAACTACCGGCTCCACTTTGCTGAGAGTTACAGGCTCCAGTGGACCCTGATTTTACGTGGAATAGAAGGAACTTTGGTGTGTAATTCAAAGATAAATTGGGTTCTGTCGTGCATTATTTTGGGCTTACCTTCTCTGGGTGGAAGTCCTTCCCTGGAGATGGCTTGATCTGGGCCATGAAGGGACTGTGCTGAATGTCCTCACTGCTGCACAGCACATGCACCGCGTACTCTCCGGCTTCCGTCGGCCAGTACCGCACGTCACATGACCCATCACCCTTGTCATCACACTCGATCTTAGCTGGGGACGGGCCCTCCACAGAGAACCCTGTCATTAGCGGACAATTACAGGATTTCAGGACAAGGACATGGGACTTAAATCCTGAAGGAGAAGACTGCACATGAGGAGAGGCAATATATGAATAGACTTACCTAGTGTGCCCACATTGTCTCCAACTGCCTCGACCACAAAGTCAGCAGATTTTCCCACCACACCACTCTCCAGTCCTGGACCCCATGCTCGCACCTTCTGGGGCCCTGCCTCTGTGCCCACCTTCACCTCAAAGGGGCTGACAGAGGGAAGTGTCAGGGCAAGAGTGAAGACAGGAGCAACAGAAGGGGAGATACAGCATTATCTTTCAAATTCTACAGCTCATTTCAA
The DNA here is from genome assembly GCA_019788955.1 of Albula glossodonta. Classification (NCBI taxonomy): domain Eukaryota; kingdom Metazoa; phylum Chordata; class Actinopteri; order Albuliformes; family Albulidae; genus Albula; species Albula glossodonta. The sequence continues at coordinate 1,085,551 of JAFBMS010000117.1, read as the reverse complement.
ATCCATTCGTGTAGCTGGACATGGGCTATTGTGAAAGTGAAGTCATAATTACAGGTGAAGCTCACATCTACAGGCTGAACACACAATGAAGCAAAGTAGGAAACAAAATAGCATGTGCCGATTACAAATGATCATTACTGGTATGGGTTTCATGCTTTCCATTGACAAAATGTTTCTCAAAATACATAAAAATTACCCAATGGGGCATGTTTTAATAATACTAATAAAAAATAAAATGCAAGACACCATTTGCTGAAATAAGGAATGGGCAGAACAAACTGTTCAAATCAAACTGTTTGCAAAACATCCCAGAGACTGCAGCAAACTGAAAAGGGTGATCATAATTTGGTATGCCAACACAGGAAAAAGCATATTCTATTGGGATCTACATTACAGAATAGTTTGCTCACTGGTTAATTCAGCCTAGGTTTGTAGCCATCAAAAGGGAGTAGCCTATTCTATAATATAAAGCAGATAACTCCAATCAATAAGTGCACAAACGGCTGCATTTCAGTTTCACATTCAAGTTTATGAATTTTCCACTGAACCTCGATTGCCTGGGTACATAGCTCTCTGAGGTAGTTCTATACACATATTTCAGAAAGATAATGTTGCCTGTGAACAGCATCAGCATACCAAACTGCTCAGTGTACACTTCAGCCCTGGGCATAAAAATGCCTGTAAAGGTGCCGCCGACTGAGCGTCTCATTAGTAATACTTCAAACAATGAGCAATTCTTATGAACTGAATATACACTGAGAGATCTAAAACACTGGGCAGACGGGTACACTTACATCCATGACACTTCAGTCACAAAGGCCCCATACTGGCTTAATAATAATAAGCAGAATCCGCAGATTGTCTCCTCACCTGCGTGGAATCTGCTGCCCACCCCAGGTAATGGTAATGATGTAGTTTCCAGGTGTTGTTGGGTAATATTCAAAGCTATATGTTCCGTCACCCAAATCCTTCCTTTTGCACGGTTCTTCCAGACCCTCTGGGGACAGAAACAGGACAGAGACTGATGACAACAGCTATTGTTCAGGTTTACTGCAATTGACACTCCACCTCTCCAAACTTCTGTCAGCCAGTGATCTGCAATGATAATTATGGCTTACTGTACAACCATTAAATTATAAAACTACTTTATGTTAAAACAAGTTGCTGGTAAATGTAAAAAAGCCTCATTCATTTTTTTACATAAATGTACTTACTGGGTCCTTTGATGGTGACTTTGAGGTCTCCTGTGCCCGCTCCCTTGGTGTAGACTTTAAAATCGGCGGTTTCTTTAATGCGCAGCCCTTTGGGCTGCAGGCCACGCCCTGACGCTCTGCAGAGGCTGGGGTTACAGGCTGCCAGGGAGAGAGAGATATTCACTCAACAGGAGTTAACCAGGCATTCCAAACCATTCATGGGGAAGAGCGGAGCTGAATCCATCCTTACATGCTACCATATTTGTAGCTCTTCCTACATTACACTCTCTTTATTTCTCAACAGGCTACTCTCATTTTGAAGCAATAAACCTTTAAATTAACCAACAATCGAACAAAGCAAGTACAGGTGTAGCTGGTTTACTACCCACAAAAAAAAAAAAAAAAAAAAAAAAAAAAGTGTATATATACACACATACACCAATGGAATGAATTATTTGCACAAGTTTAATGCCAACATTTATGAATCACTGAAAAGATCTACGATCTACATATTTAAAGTTTATTCATACTTAACTCATTTGTTTTCCTTTAATTGTGATGAGCTATTTTGTCTTTCTAGCCAAATTTTGTGGGCACATAGCCAATTTATAAAAGCACGTTTCAAACTCTGCACCAAGTAGTTACATTAATTGGCCAGTTTGTTCATTTAACCAAATTGTATTACCTGCCAAGCGTATCAATACATGTCACTTTGTCTAATTGCAGTGTTATTTGTAAATATGTAATGTTGATACTCAGTTTAGTTATATTACTAAAAGTTTAGTATTAGTATTACTGTTAATAAACAGAGTACCTGTGGGCCTCCCCCCCCACTGATACTCAGTTTAGTATTAACCCACCCCCCCCCCCCCCCCGACACTCAGTTAACAATTACCCCCCCCATACTCAGTTTAGTCATATCACCCCCCCGATGATACTCAGTTTATTAATATATTACCCCTCCACACTGACTCTCAGTTTAGAAATACCCCCCTCCCCACTGATGTTCAGTTTAGGAATACCCCTTCCCCCCACTGACACTCAATTTAGTAATATCACCCCCTCATCCGTACAGACCCCTCCCTCATCCCTCTCTCACAGAGCAGGAAGAAGAGGAAGACCAGGGCAGACTGGAGAGATAAGCTCCAAAAGCTTATCTGTGAGAGCAGGGGGACAGGATATATTCAACTCACAACTTTAGAAACAGCAGAAAAAAAAGCCCAGGGATGACTGGCCTTCAGTGAAAGGAAAGGAGCTCCATCTGACAGCCTCTGATTAGTTAAAACTAAAATGTGAAAGTGCCTGCGTAAATGTCCATGTGTGCAATTTGTGGCTATGACATAGAATTTATTAATAAAATAAACATGATGGACTAATCTAAAAAAAATAAATAAAAAAATACTCGGGCAAAAAAAGAAATGAAAATAAGCCAATCCTTCAGCTACATGGAGTACACGTGCAAATGCACACCTGAAACCACTATGAAACTGTGGAACATTAGTTTGATGTAAAGAACTGCATGCAGCACACAAACACTCAACAGATTTGTTGGCTACCCAGCAGAGATCCAAGGAAACAGGAAATGACATCAGAAGTCAAGAAGCTGATCCATAGAGACAGGAAGAGATAGCAGCTGCCCAGGCTATGATGAAAGAGAGGACAAGATTGAAGATGACAAGTAATATATCAGGAAGCAGACAGACAAAACAAGTACATCAAGACAGCAGGAGCAACACCCAATATAATTTCTTATGATGTAGTTCTCTTTTTATACTGTTATAATTAAATTGTTGACTTAGAAATGTATATCTATTAGTCCTGAAGCAAATCCTTCTAGTACTACACACATACTCAGTCCTAGTACTGCACACATACAGGTGTATATATCTTCTACAATTAGATGAATCTATGTGGTTAATCATATTATGAGCTGTGGAGCTGGGGTAAAGCCAGGTGTGCTTAGCCAGAGTCATTTCATCTCCGACACAAACTTTGACATCAGCTCCTCCCAAATTAAATGTCTGCACCAGTTCAGTCACTTTTTACCATCAAACTACTAAAGCTTGAAAGATGGCCAGTGTCCAGTGCTGTCAAAGGGCATTGCACAAAAGAAAGCCGTCTTGTCCATGGCGTAAACATTTGTTTGTTAATTTGCGTTGTTAAAGTTGCATTCAACTGCCCCTCACAGGCAGTTCAGCTGGAATTTAAGTGAGGAAAGTTCCGATGCATAGCTGTAACCATGACCTGTCTTCATAAATCCAGCCCAATGGCCAATCCAACCCTCTTTCCCCTCTCTGCTCATCACTCACCCTCTCCAACACTGACGGTGAATGGGCTCTTGGAAATCTGGCCCCCGGCGAAGGTGACATAGATGGTGTGCTGCCCTTCCAGGGTAGGTTTGTAAGTGCAGCGGTAGCTGCTGTTGCCCTTGTCTTCGATGTGGCACTCAACGGTGTCTTTCTTCCCACTGGGGTCAGCAATCACCACCTCTACTTCACCCACTCCAGCTCCTGCAGGGGGAGACATGACAGACCATGAGCTACAGTCCCATCATCTACCAACCGTGCCTTTCCAGCTAAAGTTTGACAATCGCCCTCCCCTGCCTAATGTTGACTCTGTTCTCCTCTGACAGCATTGTAAAGTGTGACTGGGGTCTCCTCTGTGATGTTACAGTGTGGGGACCAGCCTTCAGAGGTGTGTTTTGCCACATCCTTCGTGGGCCTTCGGCATGGGGTCGATAACAGAATTCAGCTCAGGTGGGGAAAACAATTTTAGAGGAAAAATGCAAAACGTCTATAACATAAGCATGTTCTATTGTATGCTGGTGTTGAGAACTCACTGTTTTTTGCTGGAGCACAATACACGAGTTAAGGGGGGGGGTTAGATACATTTTCCATTATGAGTGATATTCAAAAAATTTTTATTTTTCCACAAAGAATATTGACTATTCTGCAGCTGAGGACCAAACCACACCATGAAGTCACTTCAGAACTTTTAAACTGAGCACCCTTTTGCCATTTTAAATGAATAAAACACAGAAAATTGCACCTACAACTCAACAGATGAAGCAAGACTGAGGTACACTTCAGTTAATGCTGAAACTTCAGCATCTAAAGGACTTTTAAACGTTTAAATACTATAAAGTCTGAATGCTCCATTCATCACCAAATAGTGGTCTCTTTAGCTTCCTGAAGTAATACGTATACAACAGAGGCAGACGTGCACATGCTCAGACACACACAGACATGCACATGCTAAGATGTGCACAGACACGCACATGCACAGACACACTCAGATGTGCTCAGATGCACATGCTCAGACATGCACACTGTCACATGCCTACAGATGCATGCACGCTCAGACACGCAAAGACGGACATGCTCAGATGCGCAGACACTCAGACGTGCACAGACACAAATAAGCTCACACACGCTCAGATGTGCACAGATGCAAACACACTCAGACATGCACAGACATAAACATGCTCAGACACACACGCTCAGATTTGCACAGATACAGACACACTCAGACGTGCACAGACATAAACATTCTCAGACACAGACACACTTAGATGTGCACAGACACAAACATGCTCAGACACACACGCTCAGACGTGCACGCAGCAGCACAATGAGGCTTATGGCGATACCTGCAGTGTAGACATCGAAGTAGGTGCTCTTGTTGGCGATGTTGCCCACAGGTTCGAGGCCAGGTCCCTGCGCAGTGGCTTTGCTGGCATCTCCCTGCGCCATCCCCACCTCCACCTCAAAGGGGCTCTTAGAGATGTGCAGACCAGCAAACAGCACGGTGACCTGCACAAGACAAATCACAGGCAGTTTTAGGACTATAACCCTTGGGTTCCACCAATCAACAATAGCATATTGCATGGGTGTGCCAATCGACCTCTTTATTTCACCTGTACAAGGAATTTTCTTATTCACAGAAAACTCAAGTGCCTGCAATAAGGAAACACTTGGGACAACAAGTGAGGGGCAGAAAGCATATGCAAACTGGAGGCTATTACATCATTATGCAAAGATCATGCAGTATGCAGTTGGACCATGTAGAGCAGTGGGGGCAGTCTTACCCACTCAGGGAGAGTTAGTTTATGGCCCATTAAAAATAATACATTGGTAAGGTAAGTACTGATTCCAATTGAAAAAGGATTGTGTTTGCACCTGTAAGGGTCAGCTGTATTTCTAAGTAGCAGGACTACAAGAGCAGACCACTGAGGCAAAGGGAGCTGACTGCTACATTACCCAATGACCTTTGTGACTACTTCAGAAATACTGTTTATCCTATACAAATCTTTTCTATGGGATATAACTGTACTGTAAAAGCTAGCAGCACTTGCATTCAAACTGTCCAGTTCAATTGTGTTACGATATAAAACAGGGTCTTTGTCGGACTGCATTTCTCTTGCATTACCTTGTGTGGTCCTGTGACCTTGGGAATGTAGAATACTGAGTAGGTACGATTCTTGTCATTGTTGGGGGTCACCTTAGCCTAAGGAAACAACATTAGAAGCAGATTAAAATACATTTACAGAGGTGCATTTGAAGCTCCAAGTCAAGAAAAGCACAATTCAGAAGCTGACCTGTTGATCATGTCTAAGGAAATCTCACTCTGCCACTCCCCACCCCAAAACCGCCATGCTGCCCACCCCTGGGCCCCCCAGGCCCAATCCCCAGGCTTACCTCCTCACGGTGCCCGGCCGGGTCTTCCACATACACTAGCACCTCCCCCATCCCTGCACTGATGGTCTCCACGGTGAACACCGCCTTCTTCATCACCACATTTCCTGTGGGCTCAATGCCTGCACAGGAGGGGGATTACTCCCAATTAGGACTATTCTTTTGTCACACCACAAGTCACAGAGCAGGCAAAGTAAATTCAGCAGAACAGAATCAAAAATCAGTCAATGGAAAAATCCTCATGCTTGCATTCTAATTACTTTTGGAAGTGACTGAAGATATGGGACCTTGATAGCTGGCTTTTCACGGTGAACATGGTATAAACTTCACTGAAAGCTTATGTGATCAACAAAGAAAATTAATTCATACATGAAAAAGCGAAAGGTCCTATTACCCATGAAAAGGACCCAAAACACAACCCTACCCATTAGAAACCCCCTCTAGGCATCATTTCACTAAACGTACCAGGTCCATAAGCACGGGCCTTTTTGGGGTTCAGTTTGGGGCGCAGAGGGGCACCAGGCTTGAGCTTAGCTTTGGGGAACTGGGACAGGTAAGTCATGACGGAGTGCTCGTCCACATTGGGGTCCACAATTTCCTCTGGGGTGATGACCTGAAGCACAGGATGGAGACACATAGATGTCAATGCAGTTACACAACAGTACAGAAGCACCCTTGCAGCCTAATTTCATCTTTACACACGTGAGCCTCTATACCCCAACCCCTCATTTCTAACTACAATCCAAACACATCTGATAACACACCCCCCCATAACACCCAGAAAGGGAAAAATGCTTCCAATAATATACATAGCACCATAGATAACACACACAAAATGCTTCCAACAACCCACAATACCGTGCACAGCACCTGCGATAATGTGCAAAACGGCCACGACATCCTGCATTACAGAATTACTGTGCATGTGGTTGTGAATTTGATATTCCAGTATGGAAAAATGGGTGTGATACAGGCTAATTACGGAGGCTCTAGAAAAAACCTTACGATCTTATTTGACAAAAAAATATATATTATTTCATTTTGCATTTAAAAAAAACAACTGCCAAGCTGAAATGGTTGGAAGAAATACTGTATGAATTTCAGATAAACTTCAGCTATCCATTAAAAAAAGTTGAGGGTCAGATATCAGACCACACAGCTCTGACTGGCACAGGATCAGTAATGGGAGATGTGTCATGCAGAATTAAATAAATGAATCTGTTCAATTCTGGATTTTATTACACAGAATTCAGTATAACTTTATTATCTCTTCTTTATACTCCACCGTTATTTTGAAAACAACGGTTTTGAAATGACTCCTGCAATTTTAAACTTTTATTATCAAAGGAAAGCGTGATTTATTTTTGTTTGATGCTCATCATTTAACACTACTGATACCACAAGATCTGTGTTTGGATGGTAGGACTATCACAAAGAAAAACCCAAGGTATCTCCACGCATGCTGGCAGATCACTGACAGATGAAAGATATCAATGTTGCCTTACATAACCTTTTTTCAGAGAAGAGGAATCTAAACCTACTCTTAGCAGAACTTCTGTGGCCGGAAACCACAAAAAGCAACTGCCAGTCTGGCAGCATACTGGTTACTGTGCCAGGCACTCAGGGCTGGCAGGCTTCCTGTTCACCCATCGTTACGAAAGATAAACATCAGTTAAACACTACGTCCTGTGCATTTACCCAATAATACCTTTGACAATATGACCCCTTACATCAACAATCCTGAACATGTTCTCTGTATAATTACTGAAAAAAATGAGGGGTCTAAACCTGCTCTGTGCAGGGTACGCATTTGATGAGCCCTGCCTCTGTGGGACCAGACCACACACAGTCATTATCACTGGTGGGAAATCCTCCCTCCTATCACAGAGCGGATCTGTCTCTAAGGGGCGTGTCATTGCTGAGGGGCGTGTCGTTGCACTTACCTGCGGGATTCCCAGCCAGTCATCTGCTTGCTGCATGGCCTCGCGGGCATTCTCCACCGGTTTGGTCTGGTCCCAGGAGTCCCAGTCGGGACACAGTCCTGAAGGGGTGAGAGACATATGGGCTCTTTACAAAAGCATTTTAAACAGTTCATTCTCCCTTTGATTATAGAGAACAGAGAACTCCCATCCAGCCACACCTCCCTAAACCCCAGTCTAACCTGGGGCACAGCTGTCGACCAGGGCGCCCAAAGCTCTGCCAGTCTGCCAGTCACGGCTGAAGTTGGTGATTGGCAGCTCGGGCAGTTTGTTTTGGATCCATCCCAACAGCCTCTGCTTGGGTGTCTTCTGCTTCCCCTCATCAGCATCCTCCTCCTCATCCCACATAGGCATGGAGATGGAATAGTGCAGAATCAGCGTCCAAATCAGCCCCAGGATCAGCTTTAGGTTCCCATCCACGATGGCCTTGGAGTCTGAGATTGAAACAAGCACACTGTTACAGCAGCACACACAGACAGCACTGCTATGATGGGCTGAGTGACGGAGCCTCGGTACAGCTGAGCCAAGCGCAAACACAGCAGGCTGCATCAGTGCAAACATCCCGAGTGTGGTACAGCAGCAACCTGCACTCTTAGTGAGACCCTCTCACGCACAGTAATGAACCTCTGCCCACGACATGACAGGTTAAATCTATGTGCTGAATGCTTAAAGAGGTCTAGGCCTCTACACTGCTGGACTTGGAAATGAATATACACAGCTATGATTCAAAAAGTTCAGATTTAAGGCAGGGCCAGTTAATATGGTGAAATTCTTTGCAAAAAGGTGGTGCTGAATGTCAAATCTGTGGTTAACTTAGTTTCCCCCTGTACTTCTATTTGGGTGCACTTGCAGCCAAGCTTTAATATACATTTTTGAGTAGATTTTCAACTTGCATACACAGGTAGTAAACAGTAAATTTCATAATTTTGTTTGCATGCAAGGCAAGACAAAATCCATCCCTGCTCCCCGCCCCCCAAACTATGCACCCGTGCAGCAAACAGTGTCCCCTTGAATCACTCTGCAAATGCTGTATGTCTGCACGTCTGTATGACTCAAGCCAAGATCTGAACACAGCTGTACTCCAATGGGCATGAGCAGAAAGAAGCCACTGCAGTTACTTCTCCATAAAAGTAGAAATGAAAGGTATCAGTGTCGTGTGGCATGTACTTCCCCGCCATGGTCTGGTGGTTTGATGAATCATGGGGAGAAAAATGGCGTGCCAATGAGGTTAGAGTAGCGTGCCAGAGAGGACAAAGTGAAACACAGAGACCTTCCAACGCATGAGTCTTGATAGGCATGGCTACCCCCACTGACATTTACACTTGTGTGTGGATGTAAATGGCACCAAACGATAGCCCAAAGTATATACCAAAAATGATTAATTGGCCATCGCAGATGATGAAATTTTGTAGCATGATGTTGTTTTGTCTCCTTAAAATCTAAATTTAAAAAATTACATATATTGTTTTTTTAAATCATGCTACTATATGCACGCACGCACACACACACACAGCAGGTATATTATACTGTATAATTTACCCTTGATTCATCTGTTGGATGACCAACACAGTGACAGACTAAGGTGTGTGTGACAGGAGATACTCAAACATACGCAGCCTCAGACATTAACCCTGCTGACACAGATGAAGCAGCTTTTAAGAATTAACATTCTAAACTAATGTTAACATAAAGATTACGGCCTTATTACAGACTGATTTTAAGTTCTGGTAGTTTAATATGAAACTACATACATAAATACGCACATCAAGACATTGGGATTTCACATAAAAAGGAACATTTTAAAAGCAGTTCCTTCTGAAATGCTTCTATAATAAAAGGCTCCTCATACCCAAATTTGGTGCAAATCAAGGGAGTAAAAATAGAATCACTGCAGGTTTGACTGGCACTAATTGATGCTTAGTGGTGCAAACCCTGTGAATGCAAACCCTGTGAACACCTGAGAATGAACTGAGAGAGAGTAGGTAAGAGGAGGTCTGGGTGTCCATAGGGCTTGCAAGAACGGGCCTGGTCATGCACACATGCACACATTCACACAGACTGACAGACAGACAGACATGCAGACTGACAGACAGATGTGCAGATGCGGAGACTGACAGATGGCACAGACTGACAGACCAACTGACGCACAGACTGACTGACGGCGCACACCGACTGAAACCGACAGACGCACAGTCCGATGCGCAGACAGACAGACGCTGCAGACTGACAGAATGACACGCAGACTGACCGACAGACTGATATGCAGACCGACCCACAGACTGACGCAGGCAGACCAACGCGCAGACATGTGTCTGTCTGTGTTCGCACGTGTGTCTGTCTGTCCATCTTCTATCTCCGTGTTGTAATCCATACTGCTATGTTGCCACATAAAAAGGGGGAGGGGAATCCAAGGCACTAATTACTTTTTGCTATTATTGGTTTACTGTTGTGTCGGCGTGAAGGCGTGAACTGGACTAACAAATAGTGTGATTTAAGATTTGGCTGAGAGAACAACTTTGGATGCATGTAGGAGCCATAGAACTGCAACTGACAGAATGTCCAATGTAGCATAATTCTAACAACCTCTCTTTACAGGCAGATTGTGGAGACGTTTTAATTATTCACAATCGTAATATTGTCCATATCACACACCCTTACAAGAGAGCAACTTCACAAGTCAGTTCTTGCCAGACACTTTCTTCTCCACCCATCTCAAATGCAGTGATGAAAACATAGGCAAGGGTTAGGCTCATAATGGTGACCCACTGTTGAATAAACACTCACTCACACAGCACTTACTGTGGAGCACAATGGCATACAGAAGTATAATGGTGCACACAGCTCTGTTCTTCACTCAGACATGAGAGCTGCTTGGACCCCAAACTTAAAGATGATGTAAAGCCAAAGGAGGCGGGTGTTGCTCTGCGGCAGACGGAAGGCATGATTTTTGGGATAAGCCCTGAGGGAGAGGTATCGTTCACTTATCAAACAACGAGCAACAGGAAACATGACAGGAATCCAAGCATTCCATCCTCTATGCACCCATTCAGCACAACAAAACTCCTGCATGGCCTTTTTTGGACATAAAGACTTACGCTGGCTAAACCGCAGTTTAAAGGCAAATTCCCCAAACATTATCCCCCAGCACTAAGGAGCCACAGCTCAGCCCTGACTCATCTGTTCCTGTAAGAGGGTGCGGGGCTGCTGCTGAGCCGCTGCTGAGCCTCTGCTGATAGTGTGAGTCACAGTGGGGACAACCCACTCACAGCCAACTTCTGCTATCTGCCCCTACTGTGCTCTTCCTCACACTAATCTGCCCTTCTAATTTTGTTTTTATATAATTTTATTCAGCATACAATTTCTTCTGAAAGAATTTGCCTACAATTTCTCTAAATGTGGGAATTCTGCATTTCCCGAGTTTATCATTAAACTCTGATATTCAGCACACAGCACAGCACATCCTCCCTATTAAACTCTGATATTCAGCACACAGCACGGCATACAGCACAGAATACCCTCCCCATTAAACTCTGATATTCAGCACACAGCACAGCACACCCTCCCCATTAAACTCTGATATTCAGCACACAGCACGGCATACAGCACAGAATACCCTCCCCATTAAACTCTGATATTCAGCACACAGCACAGCATACAGCACACCCTCCCCATTAAACTCTGATATTCAGCACACAGCACAGCATACAGCACAGCACACCCTCCCCATTAAACTCTGATATTCAGCACACAGCACAGCATACAGCACACCCTCCCCATTAAACTCTGATATTCAGCACACAGCACAGCATACAGCACACCCTCCCCATTAAACTCTGATATTCAGCACAGCATACAGCACAGCACACCCTCCCCATTAAACTCTGATATTCAGCACACAGCACGGCATACAGCACAGAATACCCTCCCCATTAAACTCTGATATTCAGCACACAGCACAGCATACAGCACACCCTCCCCATTAAACTCTGATATTCAGCACAGCACAGCACAGCACACCCTCCCCATTAAACTCTGATATTCAGCACACAGCACGGCATACAGCACAGAATACCCTCCCCATTAAACTCTGATATTCAGCACACAGCACAGCATACAGCACACCCTCCCCATTAAACTGATATTCAGCACACAGCACAGCATACAGCACACCCTCCCCATTAAACTCTGATATTCAGCACACAGCACACCCTCCCCATTAAACTCTGATATTCAGCACACAGCACAGCATACAGCACAGAATACCCTCCCCATTAAACTGATATTCAGCACACAGCACAGCATACAGCATACCCTCCCCATTAAACTCTGATATTCAGCACACAGCACAGCATACAGCACAGAATACCCTCCCCATTAAACTGATATTCAGCACACAGCACAGCATACAGCATACCCTCCCCATTAAACTCTGATATTCAGCACACAGCACAGCATACAGCACACCCTCCCCATTAAACTCTGATATTCAGCACACAGCACACCCTCCCCATTAAACTCTGATATTCAGCACACAGCACAGCATACAGCACAGAATACCCTCCCCATTAAACTGATATTCAGCACACAGCACAGCATACAGCATACCCTCCCCATTAAACTCTGATATTCAGCACACAGCACAGCATACAGCACAGAATACCCTCCCCATTAAACTGATATTCAGCACACAGCACAGCATACAGCACACCCTCCCCATTAAACTGATATTCAGCACACAGCACGGCATACCCTCCCCATTAAACTGATATTCAGCACACAGCACAGCATACAGCACAGTATACAGCACACCCTCCCCATTAAACTGATATTCAGCACACAGCACAGCATACAGCACACCCTCCCCATTAAACTCTGATATGCAGCACACAGCACAGCATACAGCATACCCTCCCCATTAAACTCTGATATGCAGCACACAGCACAGCATACAGCACAGCATACCCTCCCCATTAAACTCTGATATTCAGCACACAGCACAGCATACAGCATACCCTCCCCATTAAACTGATATTCAGCACACAGCACGGCATACAGCACACCCTCCCCATTAAACTCTGATATGCAGCACACAGCACAGCACACCCTCCCCATTAAACTCTGATATGCAGCACACAGCACAGCACACAGCATACCCTCCCCATTAAACTCTGATATGCAGCACACAGCACACCTTCCCCGCTACCCTACAGCTGGGCAGGGCAGCCCCAATGCAGCTAGCATTACCTCTGCTACAGGGGTGCTAGAGAACTAGCCACTGCTAGAGAAAACCCTAAAGTTGTTTCACACTTCATAATAAATAAAACATTATAAAAGCAATACCTTCTATTTAAATATGTCTGCTGATATTTCCCATTTACACATTATTTCCAGTTTACACAATTCTAATGTGCATGGGACCAGCAATTACACAGCTCATATTTGTGGGCTGTGAGTACCTTACAGCTGTGGCAGGGTGATCACTGGGGCTGTGAGTTACTTCACTGTGGGCCTGTGAGCTATGTCCAGGCTCATCATTAATGACAGAATGACCCTGGTGCACTCACTTCATTTTTTGTGTAGCAGATAGGACTTATCCGATGTCTCAGATCAGTGCCAAATGTTACCCTATGTACACAGATGATAATAATGCCCCTTCACTTAAAGGTTAACAAAAATGAATCATGTCCTACAGACTCACTACATTTCCACAAGAGCTGGAGGAAATTTTTCACATTCCAGTTACCACTGTTTCTAACCCCAAACCCCCTACCCCATCACTCCCCTGCCCCAGCTCCCCCCCATCTCCATGAGCCAGTCTGTGACTCAGGCCTCCTGTAGTGGGACAGTGGGGGGAGGTTCTGTGATTCACCCTTACCCCCGAAAAGCCTGCAGAAACTCCATGCTAACTCACTCCATTCACTCTCTCTCTCACACACACATAATGCATAACAGCACCTGGGGATTGTAAAATTCCCTTTAAAAACTATTTCACAATCAGGTGAAATCCCTTTGTAGTACAGCACTTGTGCTAAAGTAAAATGGCCAAACATGGAAAATAAACTCCAAAATTACACTGCTGAACACGAGAGAGAACATGTCTCACACATGGTACTCAAAACTTCCCCTCCTCTCCTTGCATTTGCCTCTCCCACCCTCCTTCCCTCCCCTCCAGCAGCTGGAAGCATTCCCCTTGCTTTTTTAGCCTTAAAAGGGCAGAAGCAAACTTGATCCTGGCAGACTACCCATTCCTCTGCTCTGGGTTTCTGATTACATCAGGAACAGAGGGGAGGAGGAGGGAGGAGGAGAAAAGGAGGGTGGGGAAAGCACAGTCTTGGAAAAGTGCTGTGTGAGGATTTTTTAACGGCTCCAGTCTGACAGTAACGGAGTGCTAGCACTAACCCAGACCTGCTGATAAGCAAAGACCGGCACCACAAGTAATCTCTTTAAGAACTTTAAGAACTAATCTTTATAGAACTAACCAGCCTTAAATTATCACAGTGGGGTTCAACAGCCGTCAAAGCCTAACACTGTCTCTTCATCAGTTTTTCTTTCAATGCTCTCCTTCCACAGGAACAGAAGTGACGACATGTTTTCATTCCAAAATGAACAACCCAAAACACTCTGGAAGCAAACTCAAAATTACAAGCACATACAAACTTTAACTGTGTGAGGAGCAGCTCATGGCGAGCGCTGTATTTTACAGGCAATCTTCAGAGACTCAAAGCACAGTTTTGCTCTGAGCTGCAAAACTTATGTATATTTATGTCTAAATGAGGCTTGTGAACACAGAGAAAAGAACAAAAGCTTTGCAGTGCTGTAGTTCTGAAACATTATTGACTACATAGCACTGTACAGCAGCCAGTTCCCAGCAGCACAAACATTCTACCAACCCTGCCAACACTAACACAAGGACACTCCTGTACCTCATTCCAAGCAAACAGCAGGTTTGTAGCAGCTACAACACTACAGCAACATTTAATCTTTAGAGAGGGCTGGGGCTTCACCACTATCTGCAGGTGGTGCATTATGCCGCTCTTTAAAAAGAAGATTTTCAACTGCAAAGTTATTCATATTTAGAATCTGTGTGCCTACTTACTACTGTACTGTGAAGTGGTGAGTATTAATATTAAAAAAAGTATTGATTTTCACTGTACTTTATTCTGATCAGCACATGTCATCAGGTACATGAAAAATGATTACCATTATGGATATTGGTTACTTCTTATTGGCTACATAACTAGTAATGCATTATCAATTAGAAGTGCATATTACGAATGAGAATACATCATGCATTCCTGGCTTGACAACCTCAAATCTGCATTAATCCCTGGAGTCACTTAGTCATGTTCCCTTTTAGGGGGCAACCTGTTCTTACTACACATGAAAGGGACCAGAGGGCATGTTTTTATGTGACATTGAAACCAACATTTTCAACACTACAAGAACAGTGTGACTGGTGCAACCAGCAGGCAGTGTTCTCTATGCAGTGCTGTACACAGTGAGACACTGAATGGAACACAGAATGCAATATATAAGTATGTGGTTGGGAAATCAATTCACCACATTAATGTGGAATATAAGGCAATGTGTTTGCTCATGATAAAAAAATTGGAGTGTGCTTATTCAGACCAGGATGCACCTATAGCAGGCTAGTACCAAACTGTGAGGCCAACAGGTCTTCATCCTACAAAAACATAATAACAGGATGTATAAAAATGAGAAACAGGAAATAATGAAACCCTGAGATTGAAACAGAGCCTTTTGGTTAGCGTGCCAGGAGGTTTTGAAAGCCTTCACCCACATCATTTTGGTTTGGCTCTTCGGAGAAAACAAGAAAAAATACAGACATCGAAATGTGGTCAGTGCAGCTGCGCTATCATTTCATGGTAAACCCCTGAGTTGGGATGACAACACAAACCTCTCAAATATGTACTGTAAAACCCAAAGGTGTGATGACTACCCAAACAGCTGAATTCCCTGAATGCCCTGAATGCCAGTATGCAGAGTGATCCATGCTGCCAATGGTAGCCACAGTGTCGACAGAACAAAGCAACACAATCACTGCTTACTTTATTAAAAATTGCTTTTACTTGTGTTCTTTATTTTGTTGGTAATTTTGGAATAATACCCAAAAACACTGTCTTCAGTGGCTCAGATTGCCATATTTTTGCTAAAGAAGTGAAATGTGACTTGCACTCTGGCAGCTACTGTGTTTGTGAGCTGTCCTTGGTTCCACTGTCACAATATTATTTTAACTGTTTAAAATATCTTCGCAAGTCTCAGGAGTTAATTTCTTATAAGTACTTCAGACTATAACACTGCTTTTATGCACAGACACATACAAACACAACTTGGCTACAATCAAAAGTGAGTTCATTGCTTTCATTTAACAAACCTACACTAAAATTAACTGTAAAATCTTCGTTCCTAAGCATAAATGGCAATATAAGGGGAACAGGAAGTCAATTAACATTTTATTATCAGAATATGAAAAAGGATCAATGGAAAGAATTTACAAACGCACTGGAATAGCTACATGCCATAATTCAGGAAAACGTAGGTGGCAATAGGAAATAGGCTTGTGCTTTACCCCACAACATGAGGTTTTAATCTAATCAGTACCGTGCTTTGCCCTTGAACCTGCAGAAAAACAATCATTTGTTTGATTCTCATGAAATATCTAATGATTTCAGGATCCAGTGAACTAATGACCATATCAAGATCTGTCTATGCTGAAGGGCTGTAAGTTAATGAGACTGATGAGCAAGGCCAGTGAATGCTAAAGAGGACTAATATGAATGCCAAAGTGGGCTAATGCTATGAGGGTTAATACTAATGCCAAAGTGGGCTAATGCTAATGCAAAAATGGGCTAACGCAGGTGATAATGAGGGCTAATGCTAATGCCAAAGTGGGCTAACGCTTGTGATAATGAGGGCTAATGCTAACGTGGGCTGATGCAGGCAAAGCTGCCCACTGAAAATACTCTGTTCATATTTCGCTTAAAAATGTCAAAACAACTAATTCATATATCCAAGTCTGAATTTTTGGTTTGATAGTGTTTACATAAGAAGGTATGTTGAATGATGTCGAATGGTAAAAGTGTATCTCTCCCAATAGCCGTGCTATAAATGTTCATTTGCAGATTCCTGGTTACTGGATGTCGGAATTATTTAATGGAGTTGCATGAAATTTTGTTTGAGTGGCAGTGACATCTGCAGTTGTCATATTTTTCCCCAAGACATTCTGTTAAATCATTTCAGACAGCAAGTTTAAAAAAAGGATTAATTAAACCATTAGAGCTCATGATTACCTAGTAGCTTGATTTGTGCCATTAAGTACAAGACTGTGAGAGAGCGGCCCTTCCCAAACATTGGTAACTGCTTGTTAATCGTAAAATTGGTTTCTGTGACTCAACCAATTGTATGATTGAAATCTGGTGTGATCAGATATGCCTATAAAGGTGGCCATTCTACTCAAAGGAGGGGTTGGGAAGGCAGGCTGCTTATGCCTGCTTGTGTTTTTAAAATAAATTACTGATTTCACCAAGTCTATTTGACCCAGTTGTTTTTAAGCCTTTTTTATGTTTGGTGTCAGAGTAGGATTTTAGCCCCTGACCCTTTGGAATGACCCACTTTTTTTAAAAAGACTTTTAACTTTGTCTTATGCTGAGTTTTTATTGGACTTGGGAAGGTTTTACACAAGCTAACCTCCAGAACATATGACTGCATTAGAGAACATGTCCAAAGGAAGATCCAGGTGGGGCCATGGCACCAGGGTAACACAAATACCTTGCATGGCAGGAGGTTACTGTGGCTGTCAATTTCTTAGGTATAGAGAGCCAAACATGAAGATTGAACTCTGAAGAAAAAATGGTGCAACATCAAGGTTGAGGTAAAAAGGCCCTACACTTGCCCACCTGCAAGTGTAGGAGCAACAGATGGCAGTATGGGGTTGCCACCACTGAGTTCCCTCAATGTGCATCTAGCTGCGATTATCTTTAGTTTATTTTTTAAAAGTTTTATCAATATGAACGAATCATGACATGACCCTGGCCATCGGGCAACCACATTTGTCGATGTCATTTGTGCGTCACAAAACAGTTGCACTTTTATTGAAAGGGAATTCTTATGATTTACTTGCACATACAGTGCCTATCATAAGTATTCACCCCCTTGGATGTTTTACCCTTTTATTGCTTTCATTAATCAATCATGGTCAATAAAATTTGTTTTTTTTTCCCCACACAAAAATTTATTGGAAAAAACTCTTTACTGTCAAAGTGAAAATAGATTTCTACAAAGTAATATCAATGAAACAAAAATACATAAAGAAATATAATTGTTTGCATAATTATTAACCCCCTTTTAAATTTAATGGTCAAATTCAATAGAGGTCCATCAAATTGGTGCCGATAGTCTCACAATTAGTGAAATGATCACCTGAGTGGTGTGGGTGTGTCTCAAATGATTGAAGTATAAAACACCCGTGTCTGAAGGGTCCAGAGACTGGTTGATCAGTATTCCTGGCTACCATTACACCATGAAGACAGAAGAACACTCCAAGCAACTCAGGGAAAGGGTTATTGAAAAGTACAATTCAGGGGATGGATACCAAAAAATTTCCAAGGCATTGAACATTCCCGGAGTTCAGTGAAATCAATCATCAGGAAATGGAAGGAATATTGCACATGTGTGAATCTGCCTAGATCAGGCCGCCCTCACAAACTGAGTGACCGTGCAAGTAGGAAACTAGTGAGAAAAGCCACCAAGACCCCTACGACTACTCTGAAGGAGTTACATGCTTCAGATGCTGAGATGGGAGAGACTGTGCATATAGCAACTGCTTCCCGGGTTCTTCACCGGTCAAAGCTTTATGGGAGAGTGGCAATGAGAAAGCCACTGTTGAAGAAAATTCATATTAGATCTCAACTAGAGTTTGCCAAAAGGCATGTGGAAGACTCCATGGTCAAGTGGAAGAAGATTCTTTGGTCTGATGAGACCAAAATTGAGCTTTTTGGCCATCAGACAAAACGTTATGTCTGGCGGAAACCAAACACTGCACATCACCAAAAACACACCATCCCCACTGTGAAGCATGGTGGTGGCAGCATCATGCTGTGGGGATGTTTCTCAGCAGCCGGCCCTGGAAAGCTTGTAAAGATAGGGGGCAGGATGAATGCTGCAAAATGCACCGAAATCCTGGAGGACAATCTTATTCAGTCTGCAAGAGAAATACGGCTTTGGAGAAGATTTATTTTCCAGCAAGACAATGATCCAAAACATACTGCAAAAGCTACACAGGAATGGTTTAAAAAGAACCAGGTAAATGTTCTGGAGTGGCCAAGTCCAAGCCCAGACCTCAATCCTATAGAGAATTTGTGGCTGGACTTGAAAAGGGCTGTTCTTGCCCAATACCCGCACAACCCGACAGAGCTTGAGCAGTTTTCCAAAGAAGAATGGAGCAAAATTGCAGTGTGCTGATGTACAAGACTGATTGAGACTTATCCACACAGGCGCAATGCTGTGATTGCAGCCACAGCTGCATCTACTAAATACTGACTTGAAGGGGGTGAATAATTATGCAAACAATTATAATTTCTTTATATAATTTTGTTTCATTAACATTACTTTGTAGAAATCTGTTTTCACTTTGACTTTAAAGAGTTTTTTTCCAGTAAATTTTTGTGTGAAAAAAGCCAAATTTTATTGACCATGATTGATTTATGAAAGCAATAAAAGGGTAAAACATCCAAGGGGGTGAATACTTATGATAGGCACTGTATTCATCCACTGACGGCACCCTTGTTGCAGCTTGAGTGCAGTTGATTACATAGGGGAAAACAAGTCAATGCTGCAAATTGGTCTTTGATGTTTTCTGGCTGTTTAGGGGAATCTAATGTACCTCAAGCTCAGATGAATGATGCCATCCAACACTCATGGTATGACATGACTGAGTGAGGGCTGGGACATACCCAACCGGTCTGCTATTTCCCATTGGAAACTCCCCATGGCCGAAGAACCCGAGTTGAACCCGATGGGCAGGTATTGGCTAGTTGCTACATGTAGGATGCTCCAGCACCAGCCCCAGCCCAGCACAGTGTTCCAATAGCACAGCTGATGTTAAGAGAAACTGGCTTGTGAGCCAGTCATCATCATCAGCAGTCGGAATAATTAGACACATAAGAAGTCGAATGTCCCTGAAGACACCATCCTGCCACAACAAACCATTCACAATATTCTTGAGCAGTGCCAAGGCAACCATTGTCATGTTGTTTCATAGCTGTCGTCACACACTTTAGGTCTATTTATGTGAGTAAAATTAATTGATTAAAAATGCAATGATTGCTCATATCTGATGATATCTGATGATCAAAAACAACATTGACTATGAAAAGTAATGTGATCCAAATTAATGATGAGGAATAAGGAACCTATTGTGCAAATTTCTTTTGGTCTCTAGGGTGTGCTATTTAGAGAAAATATGTGCCCTAAAAGTGCATACGCATGTGTCAAATGTATCGTACAGTTACACAAATTCTCACATCAAGTCAAAGTTTTATAAATCCCAAATTGTACATGGAAATTGACTTACAAACATTTGGAACTGTTTTTTGTCCATACACACAGTTTATAAATGAGGCCCTTGGTCTTTGCAAGCCAGCATGAGGGGCCTATAGCTGGTTGGGAAGTCGTGTCCTGTCCCTGTAGGGTGGTGAATGCCAGAGAGAAGAGCTACCTGGATTGCCTAATTGGGGACCTAACCTCAACAATCTGGGAGAGAAGCTTAATGTATATACAGATGTCTTGGACATTTGTATTTGAATGCAGACTTTGTGTTAAAGGGTATGATGGTGCCTATTCCGTGTTTTGCAATCCCAGGTATGCATGACTGGAAAGGGGGGAGGAAATGTGAAGGAGTGGCCACTCCCAAACATTGCCAATTAACATGAAATTACCAATATGCCAAATTGGTTTCTGTTAACTTAACCAATTGTATTACTGAAACCTAATATGATCAGCTCTGCCTATAAAGGTGGCCATTCCACTCAAGGGAGGGGATGGGAAGGCAAGCTGCTCATGCCTGCTTGTGTGTTTTTAAAATGATTGATTTTACCAAGTCTATTTTACTCAGTTGTTCTCAAGCCTTTTTACAGAGACCAAAATGTCATGGAAGGTCATGTCATGGAAATATAAGGAAGCTGAGGCTGTAGGTAGCTGCATTCACAGCACTCCATTTTACACAGCCCAACATTTTCCCAGCAGCATTACACCTTTGCACACTGGATACTTCAGTTTGGTTTTGCAAAAGAAATTTCTGCAACAAGGCAAGCAGCAAGTCAGTCTTGCTCAATCCTGTTCCCCAGGCAATGAATTCCTTGGGTGGAGTGGGACACTCCTTTATGATGAAGAAATAAATCTTGAACATCACATCACATTTACTCAACCTCTCCCTGTTCATTAAATGGCCTCATTCCTGTCTTGGAGAAGAATAACAGCAGTGTTAGATAGACACACACCCCTAAAAATGGACTTGCCTCCTCATGCACAGGAATGGGAGCTTCATCATCTTAGTGTTTTACCAGCACCGTACTGCCATAGAGACTGCAGTATTTTACCCAGTGCCACACTACCATAGAGACAGCATTTTAGTCAGAGTTGGCCTGTGTAAGTGTCCATTAGCATCTGTGCATTCTGACAGGTTAGCCTGTTTGAATACATTGTTCCAACATGCTCTCGCTCCTCTTATGGTTGGTGAATCACACCATTGATCATCTCTTTCCATCCTCCACTGACTCTGGCTGGCATTGTGTGTGTCATGCACTGAGTGAAGCATGCAATGCCAATTCCTTTAAAGGACTTAGTGGACTGATCTGAAAGGGACGGGGGGGTCGGAGGGGGATGGCATGCAGGGGCACCGCCCCAGCAGAACTTGTCACAACATGGACACGGCACGGTTACAGAAACCCAGCTAAATCACATTCTTCTACCGCTCTCATGCAGGCCTGTCAAACACAAAACACTATAGACTGTTACATTACTTCAACTGTTCATTTTCACATAACATATTCTGTTGCAATAAACACCTAAATAAATACAAAACTTCCCGCTCCACAGATTAAGCATGTACAGATGATGGTAATCTGACCATATTGGTATTAATGTGGAGGTACTGGATTTCATATCCAGAATTAATAAAGTACCCAACTGCTAAGATTCCAGGACAGTGCACATGGCTGAAGCACAGGTCCCACAGAACAAACCTCATCTCCCATAAAGTAATGCCTTTAGCCAAAAAGGGAGTACTTTGGAACACTCAAAAATAACACCATGACAATTAATCCTGATAAAAATATGCAGTAAACATACCGAGGCAGATAATTACCGGGAAAATCTTAATTCGAGAAACAATATTACTTCAGACCAAGTTTAAAATGGCTAACATACTCTCTATAGAAAACTGGATGTGCTGGCACACATCCCATAGCCCCTACAATCTTGCTTTGTTAGATTTTGTTTTGGTACAGAGATACCACAATGA
This sequence comes from Albula glossodonta, assembly GCA_019788955.1. Lineage (NCBI taxonomy): Eukaryota > Metazoa > Chordata > Actinopteri > Albuliformes > Albulidae > Albula > Albula glossodonta. The sequence continues at coordinate 1,063,146 of JAFBMS010000117.1, read as the reverse complement.
GGTGTAAATGCTGAAGAATCAGAGGACCCAGCAAAAGAGAGGGATGAATGATAAAACATAGACAGATAAGAGTATGAGGTACAGGAGGAGGAAGATGAAACCAGCAAATTCTCTGCTTGGCCCCCTATAATGCTAGGATCCAGGTACATGGCTACTAATTAATAGCTGCACAGCTTGTGACACTTTTTCAAAGAAAAAAATACATCATGACAGGGGCAGGTCTTTGAGGTGTAAAGCCTACCATGTCTGTTGTGCACATTAGTCTGAGAGCTATGAGAACACTAAAACTTAACTGTGAAATAGTGTCAGTTGACACAAATCTGAATAAGGATTGCGATAGGCACAAGAGGGACATTCCTTCCAACGGGGGACTGGACATTGTCATGCCTTGCGCCTCTCATAAACAAGGCTGACAAAATGTCAATACAATCACAAGATAAAATCAAAAATTATTTACTGATAACTGAAGTGTGACTTATTTATAAAATACATTCATGTGAGCGATTTTATCCACTCAAGATGCTTGCTGCATTTGTGTTTTTGACCCTATCATTTTCACGATTGATAATTTAACCACGATAAGTATGCATTTAGCTTGATGCGTCTTTAAATGTGCTTTGTAGCCTTCTTCATAAGATCTAGTCTATTGCCTTGCGAGAACTGCGTAGGTGGAGTCAGCTGCCGGAACAGAAGTTAAGTTGCTGGTGAAAATGGAGAGTGAGACAGGCGAAGGTGCAATGTTAATGATTTCATCCGAAAAAGAAAGTAGCAATCGATGATTTGGCAGTAATTCAGTAAAAGAACGCAAACATTTCTGACTGATGTGTTTGACTTCTATTTGTATTTGTTGAAAGTTGGCCGCATGTTATTCTGTCTTGAGACTGCAAATTTTATTTGGATATGTTATCGTTATCACCAAAATGTCTCAATTTATTGTGATAACATTTTAAAGGCTTAGCACCTAGCTCTAATGTACATTCATTCATTTTGATGTTTTCTGGATGTTGAGCACTGGGTGGGGCTACGTTTCATCAAAGGACAAAATTAAAATACATATCACTCCACCAAAAGGAGAACCTGTGTGACCAGGAATAACCTTTCCCTGTTCTGCTATTCCAGCCTAGTGGTATACACAAGAACATGTCAAGAGTTGGCAAGTAACAACCTGGCTATCCCTCTACTCATGGATCTGGATGTTAGCTACATATTGGGGAAGAAAAAAGTATCATGCAGGTACAAAATATTTGCTGGTGGTTAAAACTACCATGGGTGCAGAAAAAGTACAGCTGGCAAAAGTACTGGGGCTTAAAACACTTACTTGAAAGTTGCCTCTATTGCAAACATGTTCATATTTAAACTTCGGAGAGTTTCCTATTCAAAGATAACAATCACAATACTGTACAACAGCACCTCAGCTTTTGGACAACAGAATCCATTGGAACACAACAGGCCTTTCACAGTCTGCGGGCATGTCCATTCGCCACACTGTGAGTGGGCGTGTCCTGGCATTACCAGTGTCCACACTGTGAGTGGGCGTGTCCCGGCATTGCCGGTGTCCACACTGTGAGTGGGTGTGTCCTGTCGCGGCCAGTGTCCACACTGTGAGTGGGCATGTCCCGGCGCGGCCAGTGACCACGCTGTGAGTGGGCGTGTCCCGCCGTGGCCAGTGTCCATACCGTGAGTGGGTGTGTCCCGGTACGACCAGTGTCCACGCTGTGAGTGGGCGTGTCCTGGTATGTCCAGTGTCCACGCTGTGAATGGGCGTGTTCTGGCATAGCCAGTGTCCACGCTGTGAGTGGGCATGTCCATGATTCACAACAGCCTCTTTTCCACTGCCTGCATCGTGCCGTTCTGCGCTGGCCCAGACTCATAGGAATGGTTATCATTTCTTTTTCCAACAGTGGTGCTGCTAAAATCATGACTAGGAAGTACCTAAGAAAAACTACAGTGACAAAAGCGATGGCGTCTTTTGTATGTAAAAACATTTTGCACCTCAAAGCTTGGTTTATTTTTGTGCAACAGTGTATCAACATGGACCATTGTGAGGAAAGTGTGAGTGAAAAAACGCCAAAAAGGCATAAAAATAGTCAGGTTTGGTTGCATTTTACATTAAAACCTATGGAAAATGTAATGTGGTGCAGCATTTGTTAGATGGACCTGGTTTATCATAATACCGTGTTGTCCATGCTGCAACACATTAAAAGAAAGCATCCTGCATATGAGCAAGATGAAGTGGGTACAAGGTAAGGAATTAACACTGAATGCTCTTGCTAGTTGTGTGGCTTCGTCGAAATTCACATCACCTGTTGAATTAAACAGGCTCGCAGAAGAACGGGTTGAATTGAATGCACGTGTATTTTGTCTGTCCACTTTCACTCTCCAGAGAACAGAATCTTGCATATTAATACCTTCAGCCACGCTCTCCCAAAAACTTAACTCCACCGTCGGGAGTCATTTTATTCTTCCTTATATAAAAGTGATGTGCTGGTACATACACCGATGACTATATTTTAGACTGGATGTTCGACACATGCATTTAATTCAACAGGGTCTTTATAAACTCTCTTAGCTGTCAGCAGTGAGATTGCTAGCTCATCTAAGTGTAAAGAGATGTATTTTTTCCCAGTGCTGACTTGTTGAGCTGCTTAACCATAATTATTAAATTCTGTAAAATTCATTAGTACACTTGTACAAGTGCACTTTTTAAAATCAATTATAATTTTGTGTCAATAAATAATATACGGTAATTGTAAAACAAAACTTAACCGTATTTGTGAATGGTTTCATTTATTAGTTGGAGATTTCATGATAATTAAATGTACTGTTCATCATTCATTCATCCCTCATTTAAGTACATCTTTACTATTATTGTTTTTACAATTACTCAATTAATTGTCAAATTAATCGATAGATTACTCGATTGCCAATATAATCATTAGTGACAGCCCTACATGTGACCCCACTCCAGGTGGAACAGACTAGCTTCCATGAACTCAAAGATGAGAAAGTGAAAGAACAGAAAAAGACCATTAACTGGGTTTAGTTTTCTGAATTTGGGAGTGACAGGGTGGTAAGCAGTCCGACCTGAAAGGCCGGAGTTGGTCTCCTGTCAGCACCTATTCATCAAAGGAGTTCTGCCAGAACACTCCAAGCAGAACGGACTGTTTACTGAAATATTTCAAGCCATAAAACTAGTCACCCACTGACCTGATGGCAATTCGGATGGCCAAAAATGGTCATTCCAAAACCCACAGCTTTCCCCACCATGCTTTGTATACAATCTGTTTAAAGATCTTTAAAGATTGGCTTTAGCCAATTTAGTGTCAAATGACATTCATTTAATCTCAAAGCCTGAGGTCAAACATTTTTCCCCAAAACACCAAAGACCACTTACAAAAACAAAAAAGTGTCACACCTCAGACAAGTCACAGCAAGAGCAGACCAGCTGCACAGCAAATGGTCTTCAGCAGACTTTAAAATCAGCCCAATATAAAACTCACAGTTCCCCCAAAATCAGGCCAATATAAAATGAAAGACCCCAATATCAGCCTACTGTAGAATGACAGTTTCCCCCAAAATCAAGATGTCAAAGTCCCACCAAATTTGATATTTCTCTTGTTTGATATTGTATATTCAGATTCAAGAAGAGTTTTAGGCGGAGTCACATCGACATAAGCCATCAACAGACTGTACTGATGACTGAAAACAGGTTGGGATTCAATCAACATTTGGCTCATAATTAAATACAAGTGCTTATTTGTATCATCAGTGACACAGTTTGACAAATTCAGTAATTAAAAAATAAAAAAATAAAAATCTAATTTAACTGTTCCTGTGATGGCAAGGCATAACATTTATTCAACTGTAAACAAACATTAAGGCCAAAATGTAAGTGAATCCCAGCCACAGAATGCTTAAAATTGTATACCACAATTAAATCACAATAAATGTAGCCCAAGTTGCTCAGCTCTGTGGTTCATCTGAGAGGCTGAACATGTTATAATACTGAATGATACCTTTAAAATATTGCTGGAAAAAGACTACTTCTTTAGGTCACACTGCCACATCTATGTTTGTGAACTATTTAAAACATTACTTTTACACATAACAGAATCATCAGCTAAGAATATTACATGTTAAAATGGCTAAGAAATAGATTTGGTTAGGAAATATTTGGCGATAATCCTGGCATGCAAGCATGCTAACCGCAGATAGGCAGCTTTATTAGGTACCACATGAGCTATTAAGCTATTTTGGTGCCTTGTCAGAGTCCTATGAGCTATCCCAAGTAAATGCCAGCTGTCAAAACTCAATATTCTACGTTAAATGGAATTCTTAAATGTTATATTAAGAGTGTGTTGTTGAAAATACTACAGTAACCCAGGCATAAGGTGTTTTTAAGTAGTCCAGCACACAGCATGCAAGGAGAAGGGCAATACACATTGGGTACTGGGTTGCATCAGTAGGGCCCACAGGCTGGCACTGGGTTCTCTCAGCACTGAATCACTGCCTCGGTCCATTCGAACTGTGAGGGACAGCAGGAGTGTGCACTACACTTCTTTAGCTCGGTTAGCACTGAATTTGTTTTAAACATTTAACATAAATGCTTTCCGATAATGCTTAAAATGATAACACTGGATAGCCATGCCTCACTCAGAATATGCGTTAGTGACAGACATCGGGAAGCAGACCACCAAACGTTGTACATTTAAAACAGAATGAAAAAGCAGGAATCAAAATGGTACCATTGATTCCATAAGGCATCCCATGTACATCTTCTTTGAGAGTTCGCCTCTAAACAGTCAAGCCCTCTAGTTTAATATACCTACATTGTTTTGCATAGCTAAGTTTTTCTCTAAGATTCGGATGTACTATTTTCTCTACTTGTTAAACGAACTGTCCAATACTCCTTGAAAAGTATCGTGATGTAATACGGTAAGAATTTTGTTTGATTACTCATTTTACTCATATTTAAGAAATCATGGTATTTTTTAGGCTTGTTCCTCTAAGAATTTTAGAAATAGCGAGCTCGTTCTCACATACGGAAAGAGAATTTGCGAGTTCATGTACTCTATGCCGTTTTGGCAGGTTGCCCGAATGTCCCAATACTGCACCAAAACGAGAGTTTTTCCATCAACAAAATCGGTAACTTGTCCACAGAGATTTCTTCGCTATAGTACTATGAAACATCGCAGACCTTTAACGAGAACTCTGACGAAGATGCAAAATAATACGCAAGAACGGAAGAGATCTCAGACTGAGGCTGTTAGGTAGTCGCATATTAATGCAGACAAAAGCGTTAAGTTAATTTTCCAACCACTCCATGTACAGAGATATACGGTTCCCTGTTTCATGCAGACTGTTCAGCCTACATGCTTGCCTGAACACAGAGCCTGAACGTACACTCCAGGCCTTTACCTTCGGAACCAGTTACACCACAAACTAACCAAGCCACTGGTTCTGCAAGCCACTGTGTTCCCTTTTATATGCTCGAGTCGAAATCCGTTACACACGTCTACCACCGCAACACAAATGCTCTAAGTTTCGGGAGAAATATGGTATATATATATATATATATTTTAATAGCATTTAATTGGTGTATTTTTCCGCCCAAACAATAATCTTAACCCCACTTGACTAAACCACAATTGCGATTTTTTGAACTCAAATATACAGTTATTCAAACAGGTTTAAACTGAATAATCAGACAGGATCTGCAAAGGCCGTAAAATCAGGAATTCACTTGTTTCCCTCCTCTCAAATCAGTATTGAGAACTTGCCCAGGGGCAAACTAATTTCAGGCATACACAAAATACGCAGGTAAACGTCTTTCTCACATCACAGTTAAACGGGTTAAGACCCGTTCACTTTTACCATTCGCTTTTCCATGTAGCCTGCACTACGTTAATTCAGCTGCGAGACGACACTTCACAGTTACACTTTTTGTTATAACTAAAGAGCAAGCCCGTTTTCTTAGTTAAACCCCCATCTTTTTGTTAACTAATCGTAGTTTCCTACTTGCATTAAGCTACTGAACTTCAGCCGGCCATCCTGTGATTTTAAAGGGGAAATGCACTTACCTATGGACACAAGTTTGATATTTTCCTTATCCAGGAATTCAAGCGCCACAGAAACATTCTCTAGTTGCATCTGCCGGAACGTAGGGCGCTGGTTGTACTTTCGGAACATCTTCTTCTGGCTGAGGACTTCCAGAAGCCCGATAAGCCGAAGCCCGTCACTCAGGTCGGTTTGCAGGTTGGCGATGCGTTTATTGACGCATTTCAGGTGTTCGTTGCACCAGCGCGTAAAGGTGTTTTGCTGGATCTTCTTCCACGGAGCGTCCTCCGCTAGATCCTTCTCGGTGGCGGGCATGTCTGCGTCCTTATCCGAGGCGAGGGCAGTGCTGGAAGCGGGTGCAGTAGCGGCGGCGCTCGACTGGTGGAGGCGTGGGTGTGGACTACTCATTTTTATGGACTCTGCTCTCTCACTCGTTCGCTGTCTAGCTTTTTGGGTGGGGTCAGTAGAATTTCACAAATCTTCTCTGTCGCTTCTTCCTGATTGTAGCGGATTTATCTGAGGAGTGAGAAAACAAAAAAGTAAAAGTTAAAAATAAACATGTTGCAATAAGAAGCAGACCTTGGTTTGTCTGGCTGTATACAGATCACACCACATTTCTATGAAGGTAAATCTGGGTTGCCACGACTAATCTAAATGGCCTGTGAGTGGCAAGGGGTTGATCGAGTGGTTTTCATGAAAAAATAGTGTAAGGAATGAAAATGTATTGATATTGTAAGGAAAGATACGTCGTTTCTAGACAGCGATGGTCATTATTTTGTCATACGAAATACACAGTCTTACGGAATGGAGTTTCCTTGCACATGAATCCGCCGGTGTGGATACACTGCCTTTACTGAAGGGGCATTCACGGTGAATGTGAATACCTCCTGGCAATAAGCCATTGAATGCTGCTTCTCAAAACAGTGTTGCATTAACAGTTCAGTACATTTTACTTTTGCTTTAATTATATACATAAGATGTTTATTATAAATCAATATTGTTGAAAAAAATTGTCCAAGGAAAATATTAAATCTTTCACAAATATGAGTATGCAGTTGTGTCCAGTGGTGTGTCCAGTTGAGGGTATATGCACATATATAAAGAATAACATTAACTTAAGAATATGTAAAGTATACCCATGTTGTCAATTGGTGTTACACTACAGACACCTCCTCAGTTACCACAACACTACTGTCTCTGTCTCTCTGTGAAACCCCTTGGCTCTTTGATGATTACAGCTGACTAAATTTGAATTTTATAGTTAAACTGAACAAAATCTATTAACATTGATAGACTAATAAAACAGAGTTTTGCAGTTAATGCTAAACTTTGGCTAATAGGACAGAAATACAAATGCTAAAGGCAGCTAGTGTTCGAATGCCCTTGCTTTGGTGTTCAAGTACCCGAGCTTGGTGTAAATCTCCATGCATATGTGCAGTATACAGTATGCATTTCTGCCAGTAGATGAATTGTACCTACCAACAGTTAGGTCATTTTTTAACACAAGCCTTGTAATACATTTTACACATAGTTTTTTTTTTTTTTTCTCATCTCATAAGTAATTTGCTGTCCATTAGAGGGACTTATTTTTTTTCAATTGCCAAACATGGCTTTGGGTGAATATTTATTGAAATATTTTGGAATCTGAGCCAGCATTACAATACCTCAGTTAAAACGACCAGATAGTGAATTAGATATAAAATGATGAAAAACATTGGATTATGTTCTTGAAGATCTGGCCAATATGTGGTAATGTTGATGTTACATGTTGAGTAAATAAAACTAACACATGTGGTATCATTGGGGGATCTACTGTGTGCAGGGGCTGGGTTATATGAGACGTCCTGCTTAATGCATTACATCACACTGTGCTTACAGCACTAACAGATGACCAAACAGATAAACAACATGCCTTACAATGAAGACCTCTTGACTCAACACATTATATATCTATCCATTTCACAATTCAATAAAACAAGATGATTAAAATGTGTTCTGCTGTAGCATGCTTGTATCTTAACATTAACCATATATTTTACTGTATGAAATAGGGGGAATTAAAAAATGGCAAATAATTTGGCAGGAGAAAGTAGATTTATGGCTACAGTTTTTACTAAATAAGGTAACCCTGCCAAACCCTGTTGTAAGGACGTGATGCATGAAGAATGTTTCCCTTTTACTTCTGTTACTCCAAGAGAATTTAAAGAATGCTGACGTCTAATGAAGAACCAATGCACCTCTGACCTCACAGATGGGGGTGGGGGGTAGCAGCTTATTCTGTGCATCCTTAATGAAGCACCATGCTCCTTATCAATGTTATCAACAGGGATCAGGGAGTTACCTTTGTCAGAGTGAGTGGTGCTTTTGAACTGAACTGACCTAAGAAATGAATGCAGATTTTATTATGTTTAAAAGTAAACAGGTAGAAGTACAGAATGTTTACATTTCTGAATTTATTTCTGTGACTATTTTTACCTAGAAAACAAAAACAATTATTTTTAAAAATATTTGTGGCTTTATGAGTAACCATCATATCTAGCTTAAAGAAAGGAAATGAAGATGCCAGTATGCCATGATTGAAAGTCATGAGAATAAATGCAATACATTGAGGAAGCAGATAGCTCAATCCTGCTCTGTTGAAATGGCTACTATGTGGTCCACCACCCCTAGCATGCGCACTCAGATAACCCAGCATCCAAAGTTTAAGTGCAGAGTGTGGTGCCCTCTAGGCCCTGTCAGCTGTACCAAGCATGTGCATTCAGTTTACAAAATCGAATGGCTTTCGCATGACGCTATACAAAGGTGATACAAGCACCAGCATTTCTTATTTTATGATGGTAATTATTATAATTATTATTATAGTAGCAGTTCTAATAATAGTATTCAATTGGAAGTTTGTCATTCAGTCTACTTAGCATAGTCTACTTAGTCTTCTCTTTCACTCTCTCTACCACTTGACATGGGCAGCAGATGCTCCTGCAGCCCATATCCCACCTACGACAAGGTAAACAGGTTACCATAGCCACCACATGACCACCTCATTTTACTGGACAGGTGAGTTCTGTTTACAGCATCCAAGGCATTCATGGATGGGAACCCCAACGTCATTCCCCAGCGACTTCTGCCCACAAAGCAGTCTCTTTTGCAGTAATCTGTTTTTCACAGATGGTCATCCCGCCCCTCAGCTACTGCTCAGATAAGCTACCTCATGTTAACCTGACCCTGATCACAACAATCCTTATGACAGCCTTGTCTATACACACCATGCTCATGCCAATAGGAAATTGAAATGTTAACTGAAAAGGAGAGACAGTCAATTAAGAAACGAGTTTCCCTATAATGCATAGCATTTGCTTTAATTGCTAAGATTACAACGCTTCGCGGAAGCTGAATTTTAGTTCGCCAACCACGCCTTGCAGCATGCTAGAAAGAAAGGAACCATCAACTCTTGTGGTTTTTAACCGCAGGCAAATGTATGCACCTCTTGCCCGAGTGAGCCGCTTAGATTGCAGTTACACGTTTATCTGCCTTGGTAAACGTGGATGTCTAGCATGTGCTAGGTTACTTTTCTGTTCTTGCAGACATACTAGTTTAAAAAATTTCTCGAGCCTTTTTTTTTATGTTAATAAATAAGTTAGTTACGTTAGTTGGCAATAGTGGAAAAGACAACTTCGATAATGTGCAATAAATTGCTTTGAAGCCCCCCGCAATGACGTACACATTATCATAATAATGTATCATTATCATAATCAGAGGAATACGTTGCTTAAATAATTCTTTTATCCAAAGTAAAAAATGTGGCAGTTACAAAAAAGTCATCTATGTCGAGCAAACCTATGCCTCTCAAGAAGCACAAATCGGTTCGGGCGTACGGGGGCGCAAGCAGCTCTCACGTTCGAGTCCAGACACAAAGCTGGGATGTACAATATTTTGCCTTATTTGGTGAGGAGACCTTAATTAGATTACACGAGTGAGTTTAAAATGCTGTCGACGGTCCAATGGCTAGATATATTTCCACAGCCTTGAAAAAAACAAAAACCATCTGACATTTAGCCCAAGCTATCACTAATTAAAGATCCAATAAATCAAGATGTACATCTAAACCAAGAGGAAAATAGCAAGAATTAAAAGACACTATACACACTATATATAACAATATAACAACTAAAGTGATACATAAATGTAGAATGGTATTCGACAAGTGTTCAGCTGCAAAAGTTTTTTGTGTGAATTTTTGTCCATTATTTTACAATGAAACATCATATTCAGGTAACCCTCTATCACTGTGACAGAAGCATCACACGTGTATTCTGACTGCATTGCATCAAACTGTGAAAGAAAAACCTGTATCCCCGTCAGAGTAGACATATTTATAGGTATGTTCAGTGCATCACGTACCACCAAGAAATACCAAGACTGCGCATTTGATTGACTACCTGCTAAACCTATAGCAGTCGCAAAACCAAGCTTACTGTTACTCATGACACAACGAACGTCTTGCAGAATACCGGTGATAAACAATAAAAGCATTACACATCAACCCACTGAACGCCAAACATTCAAATTCGAGCACTTGCTTGTCTGCTCTTAGTACATAATCTACGGCGCACAAAACTGCAAGAACACAATTTATTATATTATTGGGTTGGAGGCACATATCTTTTCACAATTAAACGAAATGTCCCTGATAAGTCTTATAGAAATACCTACCCCAAGTCAGAACACTTCTGTTGCGTTAAGAGAACAATTCAAAACAATAGGACAAAAGGCGAATTGATTATAGATTAGACATAAATTTTTAAACTTACTTTTCGAGTTTATGATATGCTTGTTTAGGCTTATGCTTTTAAATGATTGCTTCTCTCTCCCTCTTTTTCCCACTCTCGTACTCTCGTGTGCGTGAAGTCAGAAAATGTACTATCACAGTGTAGCTCCCTCCCCGACGCGTCTCTCTTGGGGAAATGAGTCTTCTCGTGAACTCGAGAAAGAACAAGAGTGACACCCCTTCGTATTTTTCTCTCCCCTTCCTTTTTGCCGTCGCTATAGCAAAAGCCTTAATTGGTAAAATATCAAAGGGGGTGGGGGGGTATGGTTACTTCTCTCTTATTGTGCAAGTACGCTTTAGCAAAAGGGGCTGACGTTATACCGGTGACCGCGCCTTCGGATTTTAAAGGTATGATGTCAGCGCTTTCAGCTCGCATGTGCAACTATAAACTCTGCCTGGGTATCTGCAGCTTTGTGTTTCTTTACCTCGCGTTTTAACTTTGTTTCGAACGCAAATCTTTTTAATCAGCCCACCTGTGCATCTTCCTGAGAATGGCCTCTTCTGATTCACATTAGAAATGAGACTGGGTCAATGGAATTGCCCGTTTTTGTCATACATTAGGTTCAACATGGAATGGTTGTGTGCCCAATAGACAAAAACGGTTTAAATGAAGTACTCTCACCTTCTTTCAGTCAGTGTCCTCAGTTCACCAGACAATGAAAAAAGAGAAACTGCAAATCTGATCCTAAAGTATCCAAGTTGCATCCTCTACCTGAGTCTCTGTGGAGAAGATGTAATACTCTTCAAAACAGGAAAGACTGGCACCACACTGCCAGAATGGACACTGTGCCATGGTCAGTTCCCACCCTTGCTATTTCACTGGCCTGTCATATGTTTTGTTTATACTTGTGTTGAGGAAGATGTCCTGTGTCCTGAAGAAGCAGCATTAATGTAAATGTTTCAGAGGATAATTTCTTCCAGATAAAGCATTAAAAATTGAAGCATTGCATTTTGGGGGAGGTGTGCACAAGTTTGAATAATCTAATTTGAAAATAATTTTGCTTTGTATTAATCCCCATGGTCTGGTGTGGAATATGGACTGTGCCAATGCTAACTAGAGCTGACACTGCTACAGGGAACAGCATAACTGACTGCAGTACCAGAAGGGATGACTCTGTCCAACTACACACCAGTGGACATGAAAGTGGGCAGCAACTGCAGCAGGACTGTACAAACATAAGGATATGTTTGTGAGGAAACTGAACGGCTACATAGAGTTAGGACATCACGGTGTGCACAAGAAATTGCGTTACATTACATTAAAGGCATTTGTTAGATGCTCTTATCCAGAGTGAATTACAAGGCAAAGTGCATATGAATAGTACAAAAAAGTGCAAAGATAACCCTAGAGAGGGGTAAAGTCACAAGTGCCAAAGGTGACAGAATAGATCAGGATCGCCCTATAGGCTATTTTAGTAAAGGAGAAAACGAAATCAACAACAACCTAGGTTAAAACAAATTGCAGTGAAAAAAAAGTACATGTAAGTGCATTAAACATTACAAAGAACAAGGGAGGGGAGGGGAGAGGTGCAGCCTGAAAAGGTGAGTCTTCAGTCTAGGCTTGAAAGAGGCCAGTGTCTCTGCTGTTCTGACCTCCATGGGAAGGTCATTCCACCACCGGGGGGCCACGACAGACAGCAGACGTGACCTGGAAGTGCAGGAGCATATTTCTGCTTTACTGGTCAATCAAGCACCCACAGTCTGCCTGCACACAGTTTGCCTGACCACAGTCTGCCTCGTATAGTTTGCTTCACACAGTCCGCCTCACACAGTCTGCCTAACACAGTCCACCTCACACAGTTTGCCTGACTACAATCCGCCTCACACAGTCTGCCTTACACAGTTTGCCTGCGCACAGTCTGTCTCACACAATTTGCCTCACACACTGTACACAGTCTACCTGCACACACTCTGCCTGTACACACTTTGCCTCACACAGTCTGCCTAACACACTGTACACAGTCTACCTGCACACACTCTGGCAGCACACAGTCTGCCTCATACTGTCTGCCTGAACACACTCTGCCTCACACAGTCTGCCAGCATACAGTCTGCCTGTACACACTGTGCCAGCATACAGTCTGCCTCACACTGTCTGTCTCGCACAGTCTGCATGCGCACAGTCTGCTTCACACAGTCTGCCTGCACATGGACTGCATCACACAGCTGTGTAAGTAGTGTCTTTCTCTGATTGTTTTTCATGTCTGTACAAGCTCAGCTTGTGGACTGCAACATTAACATACAAGACATTCAACATCACATGTTTTAAAGAAGAGCTTGTGCATGTCTGCACTTCAGTGAATTGGCAGCACTGGTTGCAGCCATGAGCTCAGCTTGTGAATATGAATGAGGTTTCTCAGCTGTGATGTAAAACACATTTTACTAATAACCAATAGCAACCAGTGGTAATTTAGGCAAGGACTGTGTTGCAGGAGGTGGGGCCTGTTTGGAGGAGTGGCCTAGTCAGTGTGTGGGGGCAAGGCTGTGCGTGTATGTGTGTGAGTGTGTGTGTGTGTGTAGGGGGTGGGGCTTTGTGTGTGGGTGTGGGGGCAGGCTGCGTAGAGGTGCTTTTGTGTGCTGGAGGTCTCTCAGGACTGCAGAGGCAAGCATTACTCCTTGATTTTCAGAAACAGTTTATCCTGCCATCCTGACAGATTGGTTAAATCTGAGGAAGAAAAGAAAAAGCTCAGGTCAGTCAGTTTACCATGAGGAAAAGAAGACAAATAATATTGTATCTTTGTTAAGATACTAAAATATCAGAGACCATTTTAATATTCATATAAAGTAATATATTTATTTGAATATTTAGTAACAGTTGTATGAATATTTAATATTTATTTAAAACATATTGCTATTTAGCAAGACTCCCTTTGGTCATTAGTTGACAGGGGTAGTTAAGAACTTACTGGCAAGACATTCATACCTTTCCCCCAAAGACATTTTCTATCTTCCCCCTCAAAAAATTGCCACGTGACCATGCTGCGAACATTTACTATAACATTCCAGGAATGGTCTTGGAGCAAAAAATGGTTAACTGGGTTATCAGTCTTTGCTGGTGTAAACAGTTATGGTCTTTGCTGATATAACTTTTGCAGGAAACAGGGTATGGAAGATGACATATGTTGTCCTGTCTACATATGTGTTTGTTTCAGAGGCTTGTAAACAGAAATTTGCCACATTACCTTATTGTATGTATTATTATCTTTATTTATACACAAAGTAGGATAGAAATAAGACATTAACTAACTCATTTATTCAAACAGCCAGATGATTGTCTGCACTCTGGCAGTGGCATATCAGTGACAGGAATAGAAGTGCCTTTAACAAGAAAGTTACTAACCACAACACAGAGTTCTCAGAATTACCAGAGACCTGATTCAGCGCCTTCTTGATCCAACCTTAATCCAAACTGTCCATCATATGCTTCACAAAGCTGATATTCAGGGTGGGGCTGCCATTTAGAAACTGCATGCAGGCCTCACCAGTGGCAGGTAAGCAGTGTAAGAAAATAATGTGGTCTGACACATCATCTTTTACTCTTCATCCTTTATCTGGACAAACATTTTTTAGGAGAAAGACAAAGGAGGCTTTTAACCAATATTACCTGTTCCCAAATGGTAATGATCTGTAATGGTATAGAAAGCCATCTGATGGAGTTCATTAGGCACCATTGCTACAGTACACGATGGACCCATGGCTATGAAATATGGAGCTATTTTGTGACCAGGCGCACCCTATCCTGCAAGCATTGTTTCCTCCAGATGTTCCTGGATATGTTCTTGGATATTCCAAGAGAATAACACATTTACATGGTTCATGAGTGGTTTCATGAATACCAAGACCAGGTCAAACAGCTTCCATGGCCTTCCCAATCACCAAATCTAAACATCACAGAGGCTTTATGGGAAGTTCCGGAACATAAAGTGCAGATTAAATTGCCCTCATTCAAGGCTTTTGCTCTTAAAGAACAGTTCAGTATCTTACTAAAACGGTTCAAAATATTCATAACAAAGGAACTGAAGCTGTTCTGAAGTGTGTCCCAACCTCTTATTAATAAATATTATGCTATTGTTTGTTATCCACTATTTTGTCTACCCCCTGTCTGTTGTGGTTTTAGAGTATAAACAATAAGGAATAATACACAGAGTAAAATATAGAATAAAACAAAATAGAGCAGATGTTTGAGACAAATTTCTGGTTGGCTTGAAAAGCCAAGCAGTTGATCCCTTCAGTTTCACCATACCATACAAGGCAGTCACCTTGATAATGCAGAATGTGAGATATCACAAAAGTTCTATTTTTAAAACTTGTTTGGATGTTTGTTCTTGCTTGTTAGCAAGTGGCAGTCATCAGTGCTTCATGGTATATGTCCAGTGTTTGTAGCCCTCTTGGTTAATAAATTGATAATATATAATGGAATAATTTAAGAAACTATATATACTTATATTATCAAATAGCTGATTGAAGTTAGGCCTCCTCACTCTCCCACCTGATGTTCTATTCACATAATGTAAAACTTGTAATATTTGTGGAAACTTTCTTATTATTATTGTTAAATGTAGCTTCAGGACCACTGCAAATCAAATCAAATTACTGGGACAGTTGGTTGAACAAGCATTCAGTAGCGGTGTCGAGGTTCCATGGAGCATCTCTATAGGCACTTAGAATACAGGTCAAACAAGTAGCTGTATTTTCAGTTAAGCTGTTACTGAGAAGGTGACCTCTGTATGAAACAAATCAGTCCTGACTCTATAATCTGAATGAAAGACACAAGGCTTAGCAGCTTGGCTAGACTCTACTGTTGTAATCTTGAGCAAGTTATTTCGCCTTCAGTAGAATGTGTGAAATGTGTAAATGCTGTCAATATAAAAATGTAACCTTTGTACATTTCACCAGACATGGGAGTTTGCTAAAGGCCTGCAACACAGGACATATAGATTTGCTTCACAGATTCAGAGCTGTGTTACTTTTTACAGTTATGCTGCTTTAATGCTCTACACTCACAACTTTAACTATTTAAGGACACATCTCTCATGACAAGCATGATCACAGGGTGTGCCCCTGTTTGCTCAATGTGACTTTTCTCACTTTTCACCCTTCTACAGTTCTGACACACCCTGCTGAAACGGAACTGCCCACAGTACAATTTGACAGTGTTGCCAGGAGATTCATATTTGTTATATTGAATGGCTCAACCTCATGTCCCCTCTATGCCTTTGGTCACATTTGCAGGATGAATCCAGGACAGGGTGTTTACCATGGATGAGGTCAGCTCTTCCCCACATGTACGAGTTTGCCTGGGCACAGGATTTCCTTTAATTTTAGTTGGGATTTAGTCAGACACAGCCACGTTTCTGCACACTGTAGGACGAACAGAGAGATGTAAGCTTAAGAATTGCACAGCTATGGAACATTCACAATATGGTGAGAAGTATTTGAGGGTATTTTTTTTTTTACCATGTAATCACTTTTGCTGCAGGGCTTTGAAGCATGCAAACTAAAATGCATGTAGAAACACAGACTGCAGGGCTGTGAAGCATGCAGTCTAACATGCAGGTACAAACACAGACTGCAGGGCTATGAAGCATGCAGACTATCATTCAGGTAGATTTACAGTCTGCAGGGCTGTGAAGCATGCAGGCTAACTTGCAGTTAGAAACACAGACTACAGGGCTGTAAAGCATGCAGTCTAACATACAGGCAGATACACAGACTGCAGGGCTGTGATGCATGCAGAGTAACATACAGGTAGATATAGAGACTGCAGGGCTGTGAAGCATGCAGACTAACATGCAGGCAGATACACAGACTGCAGGGCTGTGAAGCATGCAGGCTAACAAGCCGGTACATACACAGACTGCATGCAGCAAGCTGCATAGACTGCACAGCTATTAACACAGATTGACACAATTCCCCTTTCCTGAACAACAAAAGGGTACGACATGAAGGCTATTTATTAAAGACACACTCATGGAATTCTTTGTCAGGTACATAACAGTGTATATTTATGTGAAGTATTAATGTGTATTGGAAGGTTGGATTAACATGACTGTGATTCTATTCACATGCACTTGTATGTGAGGAAATACTCCACCCTTCCTCTGTGGTCAGTGTAGTCACCCAAGACAAAAATTTCAGTTTTAGCAGATTCCTGAAAGCTGAAGTGAGTATAATTATTCATTATCCTTCCCCACATCTCTCACCTCAAGGCAATTACCTTTTTTCATTAGGGTAGACTAATTTGGGGCCTTAGTTTCTCTCTGCCATTGCTGTGAGCTCACTTTATTCTCCTCTCATGCCTTTTGTTCCACAAGCATCCCATTCAGGCACATTTATCACCAGATTTCCATAAATGAAGATTCTGACTTCACAAACATGAGCTTACACTTTGTCCCTCACAGTTCTGCTCAATATCAAGGACAGG
Organism: Albula glossodonta; assembly: GCA_019788955.1. Lineage (NCBI taxonomy): Eukaryota > Metazoa > Chordata > Actinopteri > Albuliformes > Albulidae > Albula > Albula glossodonta. Next base: position 1,045,840 of record JAFBMS010000117.1, on the reverse strand, counting down.
CAATGCACCAAACTTAAACCACAGGGGAAATGCTGACTTAAAAATGCTGACAAATAATTATAAAACACAATGACCCATTAAAATAGCGTAAACATAAGCATGCGTCACAGTATGTGTATGCAGTTTGAAAATGGCCACAGTTATATCAATTATTTAATTTATAGAAGTGGATGCAGTGTTTGATATTGTGGATTTATTTGACACCTCACTCATCAGTTGCTTGTCTCCCATCACCGGGTGTTGTTTGGTGTGGTACTGTTTCATATGTTAACAGTCATCAGGCAAATTTGGGGAGGTGTGTGAGAGAGGTAATGAGGGTTGAGGAGTGGCAGTGATTTGATGTTTTAAAATGTAAAATAAAAATAAGGTGTTAAGAAATATTTACTGTATCACAGTAGATTTTTACCAGCTTTTGATCAATAATGATATCAGATGTGCATTTGCTGTGCTAATGGTGACACTGAGGAAAAATGGATATTGAGGTCTGATCTTGTGTAAGCATTTGACAACACTGATAATATCTTTTCTGTGAGCCAGAAGCTACAAAGGAAAAACAAAAAAATACATACAATTGATAGTATCTAAGAAATAAGCAAGCCGTCTTCCAGACCCAGAGAGTGGGGACACAGAAATAGTGTCTGTCCACTACAGCACTCAGGCTCAAGCTAGAGCCAGGAATGTCAATGAACAAACAAAAGCTGATCCAAAGTAATTTGATTTGCTCTAGAATTGAATGCAGTGGTTGTCCACTGTGCTCTTAGATCTTTGAAGCTAAAATATCAGAAGTAACTCCGTTTAGTTAGCCTGTTATCTAATTTGGCAATGGAGAGTAAGAACACGTCATTCAAACCATTTTTTGTGTTTGTGGACAGTCAAGAAAGCTGAATGGCTCAAGACCTCTGTTTCTACCACATAAACTGGCAAGTATTTTGCCAACTAGGACAAAAATTTACAAGAAAATAACTTCATGACATAAGTGCAGAATTGATCTTCAGTTCTTGGCTCTCAACCTAACTTGTGCAACTTGTTAATGTAGTGAATGCCCCCCACTCCCATATTTCCTTTTGCCATGTCCAATTAAGTATTTGACATCACAAATTTTGTATTAGTTGCCCCAAATTTCTAAACACCTGCAAACAGGGTGCTGTCAAGAACTAAACATAGTTTTCTGAGGTCTGACCAAGGCCTTGTATAACTTTGATGTTTATTCCATCATTTTTGCGATGCACCCCAGCATCCTGTTGGTCATTCTACTCCTACGGCACATCAAGTCATTCTCAAATTGAGCATATTCTAAATTTGCCCTTCCTATCAAGTAATTCATTCTTAAGCTGTTATTTCTTGAGTTCTGTTTTCTGCAATGACCCCTGGACTTCCCTCAATATCAAAGTAATTTATGTACAAAACAAAGAGCCAAGGCCCCAGCAAAGACCCCTACAGGACTCCATTCCATCCCTTATCAGCTCGGGTACCACCTCCAGATTCCTCCTACAGTTATATTTATTTTGACTCTGATGTGGTACTTTGTCAGATATATTCCAATCAGCATATATCATAAGCCTGGTTTAAGTCAAAAAACATGCTGTTGCTTTATCAGGGTAGACCAGAAGGTTTATTTGTTTAGCCGTCACAAACTTCCCTACAGTGCGCTTCAGAATTATTGGCACCCCTGACTGGAAATGTAATAAAATACATTAAAAAATAAATAACAACATTATCAAGATAAACTCAAAATTCAAAGATGCAAAAACATTGTAATTTATTAATGCTCCAATGGAACGAGACAAAAACATACATTTATTTAATAAATAAACAAATTCACCAAAATTAAGGTTTCATAATTATTGGCACCCCTGATTTAGTACTTGGTGTAACCACCTCTAGCAAGGAGAACAGCATTGAGTCTTTTCCTATACTGTTTGACAAGGTTAAGGCACATATTTTATTGATTGTGGACCATTCCTCATTGCAGATCACTTCAAGATCATTCCCACTCTTGGGTTTGCACTCATCAACTGCCCTTTTTGGTTAAGCCCACAGATTTTCAATCGGATTGAGGTCTGGTGAGATGGCCATTACAGAACAGATTTTGTAAACAATTTCTGTGTGGATTTGGAGGTGTGCTTTGGGTCATTGTCTTGCTGGAAAGTCCACATATAGCCAAGTCTCAGCCTTCTGGCAGAGGCAACCAGATTGTCAGCCAAAATTGCCTGATACTTTGTGGAAATCATTAAGCTGCTGATCTTTTACGAGTGCCCCTGGACCTCTGGAATTAAAAAAACCCCAAAACATATTGCACCATTGGTATGAGGTGCCTTTCCTTTTTCACTTCTCTCACCATCCTCCTCTTTATCCTGGGGGGCAAAATGCATTTGTGTCCTCTACCTGTTAAGTTTTCAACTATTCCATGTTTTTTTTTTAAAGTTTTTTCAGGTAATAGCACTGATTGTGCTCAGTGGTATATTTCATCTTTTGTGGATCTTTGTGTAGCCATTACCAAATTTATGAAGGTCTATGGCCATCTGCCTCTTTTAAACTGCCAGTTTTTTTTTTTGTTATCTTCATGGTGCTGGATGGTGAAGGAATTTTTAATGTGTGGCACCTCATTTTTATACCCTAGTGAAACTGGAAGCGATGTAATAATACAATATAGCTCCTTAAAACTTAGATGAACTTAAAAAAGTTGAATTTCACTCCTGGTTTTAATTTAGTACATTTTATTTATGATAATCTTAAGGGGAACCATTAATTGTGAAACCTTGATTCGGAGGAAATTGATTTTTAAATCAAGTAATAAATAATTTTTGTTGGTTCCATTGAAACATTAATAAACTACATTATTTCTCACATGTTGGCTTTTTCAGTTTATCGCTGTTATGTTATTATTTATTTTTTCATTGTATTTTTACCACATTTTCAGACAGGGGTGCCAATAATTCTGGAGTCCACTGTACTTTACTGCCTCATTTTATATTATAACATGGGGGCTAAATGTCTCATTCCTTTTAACATTTGTAAGCACTTTTGGAAAGTTCCTTTTATTTTTGCAAGCATGTAGCCTAAAATGGACAGAACCTAGCTTAAAATATATGGTGAATTTGCAAATTATACATAACTGCTGAGCTACAGTGGCGAACTACCGCGGTAAATCAACAAACTAAGGATTCAGCTGAGGCATTTGAATTGTATGAATTTATGAATGAATCGTGTAATGTATCAATGAACGTGTGTGTGTAAGACATATTGTTGAAATTGTAAGAACCAGTATTGACCAAGCCAAGCCATTTAATCTAATTCTGACACAAAATTGTTAGTCCACCTGGTCAGCCAGATGTGTGCAGGTGCACAAACCAAGCATACTCTTACTGTATAATCCCCTGATAACATAGGCAGTGCATGATTGGTGGTGTGTTACCAATCTCATATGAGTTTTCATATGAGGTGGAAGAATCACAGCCACAGCCATATATATATATATATATATACACACACACACACACACACACTCACACACATACATAAAACAAATGGTGATTTCAGGCTAAAATGTCATCAATTAAAATCAAATGGTCAAACTTGTTAGAATGCCTATTGGGTAGGGTGAAGGAAGAAGTTCTCTGTTCTCCCAGCTGAGGCAAGTATCTTGGATGACAGTCTGGCAGCTGGCTGCATGTCGGTGCAATAATTATCGTCCTGGTAGTCTGTCTCCTAGATCAAGATATACATCTTTGCATAACTGGAATTCAGGAGTTTTTCCCAAGTCGTCAGATTCCTGCTGAGCTCACTTGCGAGACAAACAGGTCTCATGTTATCAGATGTTCATTCCTGATTATTATTTCACATAAAAAAAGCTCAATAATGGTTTTATACATGGGTATTATTGCACAGCTATAGCACATACATTTCATTATTGTGTTGTCTGATCATAATATTTACACCAACTGCAGAATTGATCTATTCCAAATGAAGACACACCACTTTATTCTCTGTTTTGCTTCACTCAACCATCACTCAAGCTGCCTGGAGAATACAGGAACTCAAAGTGACTGAATGTCACAGAGCCGTCCCCAAGTACATTGTGAAGGGCATCCATTCACCACTATTGAATCACCTGGATTTAGAGCCTCCCTTTCATTATGATCAATCAGTGTAATTTTATGTCCGTATTTAGCCATATTCTAAAGACATCATTTTGTTTATTCACATCATTTTTTGCAACCAGACCAAACGCAGTTCACCTGCATTGCATCCGCTCAATGCTCTTTAGTTTGTTGTATTTCAAGACTCGCCAGTTGTTACCTTTAACAATTGTTTTGTGCGGTTGGGTGTTTTTGTAAAATGAAGCTAGACTTTCCTCCTTTTTCTATGTGTAGTCCCATAAGAATGTTTTGTTCCGTATTCTGTATGTTGGGTTATTTCTTTGTTTAAATAAAGTTTGAAATTCTTTGAAGTGTTTAAAGTTGCAATGCTGTCCACTTAGCCAACATGTGGTTGATACAACCTAATTCTAAGTTGATGCCCATCTTTTTTTTTTTTGTAATGTAATTGGTTTGTGATTAGTAATTAGCCAATCAAGTATACATTACTTTTGTAACCTGTGTGGGGGTGGAGCTGCAAATAGAGCGAGTTGGGGAGAAAGTGAAAAAACTCTGGAGAGTGAAGACAGATAGTCTAAGCTCTGATAAAAACTGTTGGCTAGACGGTTTTTAAAATAGATTAACTAGTTAAGTTCACAGCAGTAACTGTACTGAATTATTTATCTCTGTCCTCGAAAGCAACGGATTTAGGATCAAGCTTCAGATTAGTTTGGTTATCGAGCTGCTTGCTATTAAGATAACTTAGCTAGCTGTTATCCAATGACAGACAATGCTGGACAAGCACTGTTGGACTACAGAAACAGAATTTGGCAATTAAGAACTTGGAAAGAGGATTGAAACCACAAAGCCATTATATGAAATCGGAGATCACTGAAGATCTCAGTCGGTGATCTTCAGTGCCCACTACAAGCCCAGACCCTCAGTTGGTGATCTTCAGTGCCCACTATGAGCCCAGACCCTCAGTTGGTGATCTTCAGTGCCCACTATGAGCCCAGACCCTCAGTTGGTGATCTTCAGTGCCCACTACAAGCCCAGACCCTCAGTTGGTGATCTTCAGTGCCCACTATGAGCCCATACCCTCAGTCTATGGTCCAGTTCCCACTACGAGCCCAGACCCTCATTCTGTGGCCCTCAGTGTCCCCATTGGAAGTAAAATTACTTGGGAGTGAGAAGTGTTCCTCAGGAGAGAAGATTAAAGTTATCTTCTCCAACTGCCAGGTCTCATATTCCATCACTGTGGTGTGAAAGAAGGATGTCTGAGTACTACCTTTTTAAAAAACCTGACCAACTGAAAAACCACCTAAGGCTCTTATCAAACTGCAATTTTAAAAGTGGTATTATTATGAAAGAGTTAATTATATTTCCAAAACAGGTGTATGTTTCTGTGTTTAGAGTCTCAGGCATGTGAGAATATTGTGTAAACTACTGAGAAGAAAGTGGTCACACTCAGTGAATTTATAAATGATATAAGCCATAGATTCCAAACCTGCCATCCACCAGATAATTTCTGCAGACTATAGTGGACTCAGTGCAACAATGAGATACATCCTATTCTTTTTCATGGTGTTACGTTTCATTGCCATTGATGATGCACCTTGATGACAGCCATATACATGTTGTGGACAATATGAAATGAGCGTGTAGAAATGACAGGCCCTATTTTAAGCTCCACTTCAGATGTTAAGATGTCTGCCTCATATGTTAAGTTTATTGAGGTTCACATTTCTGACCATTGTAAACCTGGTGCATGGCCCCTCTCTCCTTCTCCCCTGCCTGATCCTCTTTCCTCATAATGTCTAACTGCAGGAAGCCTATTTAGGAAATTCTCCCTAAGGGAGTGTGTGTGTGCATGTGTGTGTGTGTTTTGGATGGGCTCCCAGATGCTTGTTGCATTTCCCGTTGATTAATGTGCATGACGTTGGACAAGGAAGTTTCAAGGCAGACTGTGGAAACTCTGTGATCTTGGGCTGTTCGTAACAGGCAGCCCTGCATTAGAACATTGACCCCAATGTGGCTTCACATCTCAAAATCATTTTTGAACTGAGATCTGAGGCTCAACATTTAGGTTTTTGAAAAGCAGAAGATGTTATTGTTCCTCATGTACCATTTATAATCAAATTGTCTTACAGTTCTTCAAAGTGGTTATTTGAAGGGCTAGAACTACGAAAACAAGAATATTTAAGCAGGACAGTAGGTTTTCCAGGAGATCATGCAGTATTGTAGCTATTATGTGTTATGTGTTGCCATGTACAGCATAGTCTCCAATTATATTTCCACAACTGATCTTTCTTATAGTCCTGCGAACTGCTCTGGATACATAAGGCAGAACAGGGCTCGGGTTACACCCCTCATCACTTCCTCTGACTCCACCATGACTTTCCAGAACAATGTCTCTGACTCACACAAACACACACAAATACACACACACACACACACACACACACATACATTTATATACTTACATTCACAAACATGCAAACACACGCACAACACCCACTACGCACATATACTCACACACAAACCTGCACACACACACACTCACAATCACACATGCACACCCACTCACACGTGCACGCACACACACATACACTCCACATGCTCAGCACTGAATGTTTGAGTACACACAGTACATGTCAGTGACAAAGTCTTAAATCTTAAGTTAAATCTTGTCTCACTCAAACACAGCCACCAGCAAAACTGTATGTATCTACAGAACTTACACTTGTTAACATACTGTTTTCAAAACTATTAATGTGTAGTTGAAAGCATTAGATTTTTATCCAAGTGTAGACCCTATCAAACACAGAGGAGTGTGTGATAGAGTGGCCAGGAGAGGGATAATTGGGCAAGGAGAGTGGATGATTGAGTTACTGTACAAGGGGCCTCATTTATTAAACTTTTTGTACTTTTGTAAAAAAATAGTTACGTACGCCAAAACCTGTGAGTTTGCGCCACACATGTGCATGTTTTTTATTATAAATCTCAACTAATCCTATGATTATGCATGAGTGAACATGTGCAACAACCACACCCTGAAACATTTAAGCATATATGATGCTGCAGAAGTTGAAATCGATTAAAAAAGATATATAAATGTATGTGCAGGAAGGGCAATAAATTGTAAATGCAAGAACAGCAGCGAAGAGGGGAAAAAGAAACTTCTCAGTGTGAAATTGAGGCTTTAGTCCCCTAAATAGAGAAAAATATAATTTCAGGCAGCAATAGCACCAGGGTAACAAATACAAAAAAAACCTCGCTAGGCAGGAGGTTACCACAGCTGTCGATTCCTTAAGTATTGGGAGGTGCACGTCTATCGAGATCAAGAATCTTTGAGGCAGGTTGAGGCAAAGAAGGTGTATACTTGCCCAATGAGCAAGTGTAAGAGCAACAGGTGGCGATATGAGGGTGCCACCACTAAGCTCCCTTGATGAGTGACTGGCTGCAATTATTGGAGTTGATTTCCAACATTACTTTTCATCAACATATGAACGAATCATGACATGACCCTGGCTATCAGGCAACTACATTTGTCGGTGTAATCTGTGAGTTGCAAATCACTTGCATATTTATAGAATGGAAATTCATAAGATTTACTTACACATATTCATCCACTGATGGTGCCCTTATAGCAATGTTAATGATTGTTGGCTACATAGAGGAATCTAATGTACCTCAGGCTCAAACGAATGATACCATCCAACACTCATGGTATGACATGGCTGACTAAGGGCTGGCTTATACCCGACTGGTCTACTATTTCCTGCTGGAAACTATGCCTGGCCAAGAACCTCATAGTTGATAGAGATTGCAGATGGGCAGGTATTGGCTGGTTGCTATGTGTAGGGCACTTCAGCACCAGCCCCAATTCAGCATAGTGTTCCAGGAGCACAGCATATTAAACTGACTCATGACCCAGTAATCACCATGGACAAAAAGTCGGAAGAGTCCATGAAGACACCCACCTGTTGCATCATATCATTCACAATATCTTCTTGCTCTGTCAAGGCACATCTATTATTTAAATTTATCAATCATTTATGGCCAAAACAACATTGATTATGAGTGATAATATGATCCTAATTAATCATGAGGAATAAGGAAATACCGTGCAAATTTCTTTTGGTCTCTAGGGTGTGCAATTTGGAGCAAATTTGTGCCCTAAATGTGTGCATGCATGAGTCAAATGTATCTTACTGGTACGCACATTCTCATGTCAAGTAGAAGTTTTATAAATCTCAAATTGTGCATGAAAATAAGTGTATGCATGTTTTGGAGCATTTTAGGTTTATAAATGAGGCCCCAGGGGTGGGAGGAGCGGGCTAGACGAGTGGGTAATCGAGTAACCAGGGGAGGGAGGGGTTGGCCAGAGGAATGAGTGATAGAGTGACCCAGAGAGGGAAGGGTTGGCTAGAGGAGTGGATGATAGAGTGGCCATGGAGGGAGGGGTTGGTGTAATGTGGTATAAGACAGCAGAGTGGAGGACTAAGGACAGCAGTCCCAGATGCATTTGGGCTACGGTGATTGACCATGTGATAAATTCCAATAAGAGTGGCTTGACTGAGGGTGCAGCCAAATTTACCTGCCACCTTAATGGTCATTCCTCAACCCCACAAAGGAATGTACTGTTGCCATAAACCAGAAAAAACTTTCCAATCCTGTGCTGTGGGGAAGATCCATCCTGCCCCATGACCTTGACTGACTGCTTAAAAGGATGTCTAAACCTCTCAGCAAGTCTATTTGTTGCAGAGTGAAACAGTGTGGAGGTGATGTCCTAGATCCTGTTCCTTCATACAAAAGCTTGGACCTCATCTGATGTAAACTGACTGGCATTTTCACTCACTGGCAAGATCCATTCTTGAAAAAAGGTTGAGAAGGAGGTCAATGGTCTTTGTGGAGGTTGCTGTTTTCATGCAGAAGAACTTAGGCCACTTAGAGGAGGCATCAACTACTACTTAATACACTTTGTGAGTAGGAAAGGTCCGGCATAATCCATGTACCATAGACAGTGTGTGACTGTGCTGCTGCTGGTTGTTTCTGAGCCTGCTGACATCAACTGCATGTCCTAGCCAGATGTCACACTTGTTCATCAATGCCAGGCCACCAGACATAGCTGCAGGACTTTGAAATGTAGCCCACATGACACAACCCTGACTAACAGAAAGCTGGTCATGTTGTGATGAGTAAGCAGGAAACAGTGGGTCACCCATAGCAGGCCAGCCCTTCACTGTTAGGTCATAAACCTTACATAAAGTGGGGTGACGACCAGGCTCTATGTGGATTTCAACACTAGGAACTGGCAAAGGCTCCATCCAGAGATTTGCCACTAGTGTGTCATTTGAATCCTCTTTTGTTGGTGACTATACTGGCAGCCATGACCTTCTGTCAGTGTTTCTGTGATGTTTGTATTCAATTGTATATGTGTGAGAGCCTGGAAACAATACCCAAGTTCTGTTCACAGTGCCAGATTCACCATGACTTTAAAATCACCACAGATATGTACTGTGGCAGAACATTTCTCTACATTTCCCAAAGCCAGTCCACTATTAATGAAATGCCCTTATTTTCTACCCTCCTTAGCCCTGCCTCAACTTTAGTCTGAAGAGCAGGTGGCACAGGATGAGCCTTGTGGACCATTGGTGTGCCACTATCTTCCTGCACAATCCTTGCATTTAAGTGCTCTATAGGATAAATCCCCTTTTCAATGACTTGACCTGAATCTCCAAGCAGCTGATGGAGCTTCTGCTCTGTTTCTCTAGTGTTTGCAGTGCCTCAATGGAATTCCAGCCTAGTTGGATGTTTCTGAGCCTTTTATGTCTGAACAAGGGCATACACCCTTGAATTACATATACAATGTCTGGGTAATATTAGATGATAAGCAAACAGTCAGTTCTTGTAGATGACGTGTTGGATTGTGTTAGATCAACTTTGTTGACTTTGACAAGGGAAAATTCTTAATGGCCAGATGACTGGCTTGGAGCGTCTCTGAAATGAAAAGGCTTGCAGGGTGCTCCCGGTCTGCAGCGGTGAGTACCTATTGACAATTGTCTGAGGAGGGACCTGTCTGGTCCAAACTGACAGAAGGGCTACTGTGGCAGCAGTTGCAGAAAATTTTAATGGTGTTATAGGAGGAATGTGAAAATAGTGCAGAAGCACCCGGCCATCCAGAGCCGTAAAAGAAAATAGGACTCACTGGACCAGGCAACCTTCTTCCATTGCTCCAAGGTACATTTATGATGCTCACATGTCCATTGTAGGTGCTTTCGATGGTGGACAGGGGTTAGCATGGGCACTCTGACCGGTCTGTGGCTACGCAGCCCCATACGCTGTAGGGTGTGATGCACTGTGTGTTGTGACTATTGACCGGATGGATGACCTGGCACTTTTGCACTGTTTGCATCTCTGAAATGGAAGGGTACTCCCGGTCAGCAGTGGTAGTACCTACTGACAGTGTTTTGAGGAGGGACAAAACATGAACCACACCACTGGGCACCCAAGGCTCATTGATGCGCAAGGGCAAAAAAGGCTATCCTGTCTGTTCCAAACCGACAGAAGGGCTACTGTGGCACAAGTTGCAGTGTCTATGCACGTTTGATAAATCTGCCAGAATTTGTTAGTTTGTATCCATTGATGCGTAAATTTACACACTGTTTTACAGAAATATTGATTAAGGAGGCCCATTGTTCTGGAGTGGTTTGGGGAACATGAAGAAGAGTTCAAGATGTTGCCCTGGACTCCAAATTCCCCCGATCTCATTTCGAGCAAGCATCTGTGGGATGTGCTGGAACAACAAGTCAGATCCATGGCAGCTCCACCTGGCAAATTAAAGGATCTGCTGCTAACTTCTTGGTGCCGGATACCACAGGGCACCTTCACAGGTCAGTTAGGCTGCAGCACTGTAATTATGGTTAGAAATCACTGATAGAACAGACCCATTGTCCAGCTCCATCTTCAATGGTACCCCCTCGAGTTCAGGGCTCACACAAATGACCTTTCTGTCAACTTCATTAAGTGAGAAAACATCAAGTCCTCAGCAGAATAAGATTAGGAGCAGATTCATGAAATAATTGCACATTTCCATGTGTTGGTTATTTTTGCACATTTTCTGTGTGTCCAGACCTTTTACACTGTCTACACTCATTAACTTTGAACCAACCCTCAGATGGACCTCTTTCCACAGTGAAAAGAATGGGGACATTTCTTATGCTGCCTTCCTAGCTTATGAACTGCACATTCAGATGACATTTTCTGCCATTCAATGGAATCTTTGACAGCAGTTTCAAACTCATGCAGACATCAATCTCAAGAGCACAAGTTAAAGTCTCGCACAGTTGTTTACTTTTTTTTAGTAACCTGCATACTACCGAAAGCTAATCCCTTTTAGTCTGACCTTGCAGCACTCCATCAGATGCCTAAGGTGGGTGTAAGCAGGTACGCTGTGATTCTCAGATTACGTTTATGAAAGCAAAAATGTTTAGCAATCACCAGCAGCTTTGGATTCGAACACTTGGTCTTCAACACTTGTGCAATTTGATCAATCTTTTTCTCTGCTGGTTTAGAAGGTGTACAGTTAACTGTACATTTTTGCCCCCGCTAGGCTACAACACTCTTACTTTATTATCCTCCCTGATTTCACAATAGTCACAATAGTGTTTCAACATATGTAGCCTGATCCTCCAAAGCATTATTGAATCTATTCTATTATCAAACTTCCTGATACAGCCATTTCCAGGTGCATTGCTTCCAGGTCTGCTGGAGCCATAGAAGGTAAGCTGCAACTTTTTTCATTATCTATTTTTCATGTACTGACCATTGCCTCTTGTTGACACCATCCATAAGTTACCGACAGATTTCATTGTGTCTTATAACATTGTTTCAAAATGAATACATGTAATTTCTAATGTCATTGAGATCTTCAAAGGTGTTTTAAGCTATTTAGTATCACTCTGTTCATGAGGTTACACTGTTCCATTCTTTGGGAATAGATCTATAGGGTTACGGAAGTATCAAAGTATGCTGGTTAGTATACCAGAGACAGCTCTGTTGCTGGCCCTAGTGTCAGTGCCTGAGCTTTGGGTCGGTGGAGGGAATGGATGGGGATATGGTTATGTGTCTCTCAGTTAGGTCCTTTTTGTATGTGTGTATTTTTTTTGTATTTATGTGATATCTTTTTGCAGGGTCATTATGCTTGGCTGTGTGTTCTATCCTTGCTTTTTTTGTCGGATTGCGTGTGGGGGACCGATGGTCTGGGGTGCAGCAACCCCTTCGTTGCTCAGTCCCTTTGGCCTTTATGTCTGTTAAATTCCAGTGCTGTGTCTGCACCAGGAGGTGCACTTAGGCTTACCAGCTGGAATGTCAAAGGAATTGTCTAAACTCACCTATTAAACAAAATAAGGTGCATTCAGACGTACAAGGGTTACCTGCAATACATTGAAAATGTATACATCTTTTGTTTCTTTTCATCATGTAAAGATGTTGTTCTGGGGAAAACATAAGCACTATTAGTCATTACAGTAACAGGTTTTTACAGAAGTGTTTTGAATTGATCTCACTGGTGTGTAAAGGTCATTTTATAGTATATATATGTGTAATGTCTGAAGGCAAAGTTTGATTTAGATATAAGATTGCAAAATTTTGTGCTTAGAGTTTTGGGAAATGGAGCATAATTTCAAAAAATGTGTCATAGCAATCAAAAAAAACTAACTAACATGGCCTAGCTCTGTTTTTGTGGAAATGCAGTTGGTAGTTGGCTCTGGTGTTTTTACCGAAATGACTTGTGAAAATGACTCACATAACAGATTCATACTGGAGTACATTTACATTAATTATTTGTAAATAATTGAAATTTGACTGTATTTATTTGCAGAATAGCCAACTGAATGCATTGTTAGAGTAGCAAACATTCATGGTGACATGGGTTATTAGGTCAGTGTAAAGGGGATATCAGTGAGGCCACTGCTGTTATTCCTTCCTGCAGTCTCTCCAGGCTGTGGGAGGGAGCAGTCAGACTGACAACAGCCAAACAGGAGGAGCTGAGGGGCCTGGTGCTCACTACACCCCTCCCGCCGCCAGACTGAAATGTCTATATGGTATTACAGTTTTTCTCCATTGTTGGGATGTATCATTACAAATAGTTCAGGTTCTAAGAACAGGTGACACAATCAACAAAACTGTGATTTAATTAGCAAAACAGCAAATGCATACTGAAAATGTTGTGTTCTCAAAACTCTATATTCTGTACCATTAAAAATGGTATGTGCACCAACAAAAAAGAAAATACGATTACAGAAGCTCCCCACCAAACCCAGCAAAAAAGAAAACCAGCAAAACAGTACATGAAATCATAACTTTATACCTGCAATCATTTAGTATGGTACCAACAAAAATAAATCAAATAAAATAAAAATTAACAAAACATTTTTTGGCTGTCTGTAGTTCATAGATCGTCACTACCCCATATCTAATCTGTAATTTGCATTATGCCAAAAGTTTTCATCCACATCACACCTAATATCCTCCCTGGAAAGATGCCTTAGATAAGAAAGCTTTATATACCGAATCCAACCTTTGCATTCCTCTATGTTGATGTCATCACAGACTATGTCCATGGCCTCACAAAGTGTAACCTGAGCAGGTGTATTACAGTCATATACTCTCCATAGCCCTGCTGAAAAGAAATCCTCAATTTCGTTATCAGAGGATTCACTGCTCATGTTCTTGGTTGAGCTTGGAGCCACTCTTGAATCACTGCACTATGGTGGAACCTCACATTGTCCTTTGTGATTGGAAAGTTGGCCAACTCGATGTATGAAGTGCAGTATTATAGGTTCAGCGCTCATTGCCTGCATTCCCTCTTGAAGACACGTACAGACAACAGTTGAACTACTCACATTTAGTTTTTTTCCTTATTTCATGGCTGTCTGTCTTGTTATTCTTTGCAGGCATTATCCAGCTCACCCACCTTGCACTCACGCACCCCTACATCTCATCTGTGTCTCCCTGCTCCCCCACTTCCATTTTCTGTGACAGAGGTGAACAACCTGGTGTGTCCCTTCATGTGTGACTTCATAATAAGGATTAAATCTAAAGTTTTGTACCTCTGCATTTTCACACAAAGTGAATGAGTGTACACAGCTGCTGCATATTTCTATATTTATGGAAAAAGGAGTGTTGTGAGCAAAAAATGCTCAGTGCCTGTGCAACCGTCAGAATTCTTTTGCTTTTCTGTTTTTTTTTTCCCTTCGAAGCCACCGAAGGTTTTCCTGTTCTTGGCCACACCTCCTGCATAGCATTTGGCAGCTAACAGGCAATTAGTTAGAGGGTCATTTTAGTGTATATTATACAGGCTCCATCAGGTATGTTTTTAGAGTTGTGTTACCATGGTTGCTTTTCCATTTCGCAGCATGTTGGGTGCTGAAAGGTGTTTGCTGGGTCTATAATGAACTGTCTGGGTGGTACATGAGCACGTTCGCCACAACAGGTTTCTGTGAAACGGCAAGTGAGTACGCTTAATATCGCTTGCAGTTAATGAAAAGCACTGGAGGAAGGTGAGGGAGGGCTGGGTGTGCTTGACTTTGAATGGACATATACTGCCACAAGGTTGTCTCATCTTTGGAAGATGTTCAGCAACAATCAGGCAGTTAGCTCTCTAGGGCCTCTCTTTTCTTAGATTTAAAGTGACGTAAAGTCCCAATGGCGAATGAGACCAAATGCAATTTGTTGGTATTTAGAGAGAAACCCAGAGGTAAACTGGACACTAGGGCTTCTGGCTTTGGTTTTTTGGTCAGACTGGTCAGATTTATAGTTTTTCCCATCTTTGCAATGTCACACCAAAAAATGACTGTATGAAGAGAGCAGAAATTTTCCAACCCTTCATTTTCTGAAAACATATGAAATGAACAATGGTACATAGGGTAGGTAGAGTACAATTTTAAAAAAATAAAAATGTGAAAAACTATAAATATTTATATATACATAAGATGAACAAATGTAATTCCTGCTGTAAATCTAATTACAACAACTCTGCATCATCATCTGTTCTTTGGCTGCAACATTACAAAAGATGTTTTAACTAGCCAGGCAAAATGGGAATTATGCCCTGGTATGTCTAAGCCAGCCTTGGATGGCTTCTATGGACACATAGGCCTCCTCCATAGAAATCAAGAGGTTTTCTCTTGTGTAGGGGTTTCTGACATAAACCTTCCACTGCCATGCTGAGAAGAATTCCTCTATTGCATTGGGAATATGCAGGTAAACAAAGATTTGTGAATGTGGGTTGGTCATTGAACCAGGCACGAACCAGAGCAGCCCGATGGAAGCTAATGTTATCCCAGATGATAACATACTGGGACTGCTCTGGTTGCCTTGGTTCCCCTTCCTGTTGAAGTCGTTGGTAAAGATGACCTTGGGATTCAAGCAGATGTGTGGTGTTATATGGATCCAAAGTGGCATGGTGGTGGAGGACCCCGTAATTACTGATTGCAGCACATAGAGTCATGTTGCCTCCACTGTGGCCAGGAACCTCCACAATGGCACGATGACCAATGATGTTCCGTCCCCTTCTGCGCCTTGTTGTAAGGTTAAACCCTGCCTTATCAACAAGGATGTACTCATAGGATGGTTAGGATCCATTGTTCCAGAGCACATGCAAACAAATGGAGCTATTTATAGGGATCCTGTGATTCTGATTGGTTTGTCACTAATTTAGTAGCTTTGTGTTTACACCTGGGGAAAGGTGTGCCCTTTGAGTTTGGATGATAATGAGTTGAGTGTATTCTACTGGTTGCGTGTGTTTACTGAATGAACATGTAGTGCAGTGAATGATTCATTTGGCCACTTTTGCATATAGTTTTGTAAAAATGGTTTTACACATAGAAACTGGTGTGAAAACATATGAATAGTGTTTAAAGTTGTGAGAAATGTGTATCTTTTGAGAAATGAGGCAAGGCTATAGGTTTTCTTGCTGAGGGAACCAGTTGTCGTGTGTTAGCAATCGGGGAAAACTGTAAACAATCTATGTGACTTGGTTGGGGTTTCATTAAAATGGACAAAGACTGATGCTGAGACATAAATATAAATGAAGACAAGCCATCATGCAAACTGCCCGTAACAAAGGCACGGGCTTATATCATGGATTTGAAACGGCAGCAAAGGCAATGACATTGGACTAGTTTGCGCTTACAGGGGAAGCTTGTGTGTCTTACCCCTGCAGATCATTCTTTATCCCATCCAGTTTTAAAAAATGCACCTTGGTTGATGATGTTGTACTTTTTATTGTAAAAGCAAGATTGCAGGTACTGCCAACTAAGCTTAACCTTTCCATCTGGTACCCTGACAGTCACACCCCTTACTGTCTGCACCATGATCATGAGCAAGTAACTGAGTCTTATGGCTCATGTTCTCAATGGATGTCATGTTTATAAAGGAGTTTATATAGCAAGGCATGACAATATTGTTAATTTGATAACTAAAGAAATTGTATACTGCCTACGACCTCTTGTAAAAATGTACAAACACTCTTCTCTTAAACCATATATTTTTAATCGCTTAAAACTGTGACTCTGACATATTTTCAAATACTCCAGATGTAGTTGTTGTTGATGAGGTGAATAGAAAAGTCTATGTTCTGGAAGTAGGATGCACATTTTATTATAGTCTGGAAGAAGCTTTTTTTAATAAAAATTTGAAATATCAACCATTGGTCCAGACAATACCACAGTTGGGGTATAATCGCTATTTACAAGTTTTCGTATTTGGTAGTCTAGTTCTTGTTCACAGACTACTAGTTAGAGGTTTACAAATGGTGGGACTGACAAAGAAAAGGGCTAAGCAGTTAGTGAGGCACTGTCATTTTAGCTGATGCTTTTATCCAAAAAGTCAATACACCCTGGGAGCAATGTGGGGTTAAGAGCCTTGTTAAAGGGCCCAACAGCAATGATGCTTTTGCAGTGGCTAGACTGGGGCTTGAACTGGTACCTCAAGGCTACCAGGCATGGACCTTAGCCACTAAACTACAGGCTATCCCTAGTTTCAGTCTCCACTATTATTGGTAGCTGCTTATATGGATATTTCAAGTGCTAACATAATGCATCAGAAAAATATATGTCCTTTTGTAACGTGTTTATGAAATTAACTATAAATGAAGAATTTAACTGTGTGTCTGTGTGTGTGCATGGATGTGTGTAAGAGAGTGTAATGAAGTGGGTGTGTGTGTAAGAGAGTGTAATGGAGTGTGTTTGAGTAAGTGTGTGTGTGTGTAAGAGAGTGTAATGAAGTGTGTGTATGTGTGTGTCTGTGAGAGAGAGAAAGAGAGAGAGTGTGTAAGAGAGTGCAATGAAGTGGGTGTGTGTGTATGTGTAAGAGAGTGTGTGTGTGTGTGACTCATGAAGGCTTTAAAAGGTAAGCCAGCAATGGAGAAGTGAATCACAGTCCAAGAATTTCTCACTCTCAGGAGCTCCTGGTCACTTCTCCATTAAAAGGCAATCAAAGAGTAAGAGCATTACTCCACTATCCTGCTTATCTCCACAAATCGAATATCATATAAACGAGATCCACATCCTCATGGTAAAATACCACATCCACAGACTACTCATCTATTTAATACCTTCTGCAGAGTCTCAGTTCACTCACAATAGAACGTTTTGGGATTTAACAAAATATATTACATAGTGGTAAATATAACGCTGAATGAACTTCCAAGGGACAAAATAGTTCCAATCAACTACAGTTGGACTGTTAGAATTGTTGGCTTCTTTTCCATATTACTAAAGGGCCCAAACTAAATGTTCTTCTGTTTTAGAAATGCTTTCTCATGAATTCGTTGATCATTGTGTTACTTGTGTCTTGCTGTATTGTGTAATGTTGTAACTGTGTAATGATTTGCTGTACCATATTTTCATTCTGTATTATGTAACATAGCATTGTTTAATGTTGTGTTGTGTAGTGTGTGGTATAGAGTTGTATTGTTTATTGTTGTATTGTGTAATGTTTTGTTGTCTTTAACTTGGCTAGGTCTCATGAATAGATTGAAAGCTTATTTTTGGCTTGCATTTTCACATGCAGTCCATTTAGAGAGCTGGATATTTGCGGAAGCTTTTCAGGCTGAGCATCCTGCTCAAGGGCCTGGAATTGTGCCTGTGACCTGTGAAGTTCGAGCCCCATTGCCCAAGTATTATGCTCTGCTGTGTCAGAATCATCTGAAAAAGAACAGATATGCACCACTGGGCATGTGCTGTGGCAGTGTGATAATACTAGCATAGCTTTTTTTGCATACACCACACCTGATGTAGAACTCAGAAAATACATTCCATTTGACACCCACAAACAGTTTAAACTACTGAATGTACATATGTGTAGCGATAAAGCCATAATCAAATTAAATCTATTCTGTCTGTTTAAGCAGTAGAAAATAGAAGGTGCATTTTAGTGTAGTCCCTTGGGCATTGTAACTGCAGAAAAGTCAATGTGTGACTGTGAAGAGGGATATAGACAGAGAGGATAGTGTAGCAGGGTTACACACAAAGCTCAGGTTCCTTCCTCTTCCTCCACTCTGAAGTACAGCAAACATCCTGGAGCCCCTGATCCCCATCCTGGTGTTCCACCCCCTGATCCCCACCCTGAAGCTCTGTGCCCTGATCCCCACCCTGGAGTTCCACCCCCTGATCCCCACCTTGAAGCTCTGTGCCCTGATCCCCACCCTGGAGCTCCATCCCCTGATCCCCACACTGAAGTTCTGTGCCCTGATCCCCACCCTGGAGCTCCACCCCCTGATCCCCACACTGAAGCTCTGTGCCCTGGTCCCCACCCTGAAGCTTCACCCCTTGATCCTCACCCTGGAGCTCTGTGCCCTGAACCCCACCCTGGAGTTCAACGCCCTGATCTCCACTCTGGAGCTCTGTACCCTAATCCCCATCCTGGAGCTCCACCCCCTAATCCACATCCTGGAGCTCCACCCCCTGATCCCCACCTGCGTGCTCCAGCCCCTGATCCTCACCTTGGAGCTCCACACCTTGATCCCCTCTTTGGAGCTCCACACCCTGATCCCTATCCTGGAGCCCAGCTATCTACCCCAGAGACTCATGCACGTCTCTCTCTCTGTTAGTCTAATGGAGTGCATACGGCTTCTCCTCAGAGTCCCAACAGGAATAGTCCTCCAGAGAGCACACAGATTCCCTCCTGCACAAGCACAGCCATTTAAGGTAAGCCTGGATGAACACTGCAAGAATTTCCAAACAACCAACCTAAAAAAAATTCTAGTTCACAAGGAATCAGTGGAAGTGCCAGCTGGATTGCCACACACACAAAACCAAACACTCTGATTGGCTGAGTTGTCTCTGACATCATCACACATTGATGTGGGGCTATAGATGGGTGTGGGTGCATAACATTGAGTCTGAGATAATCATTCCCTCTGTGGCAGTTCAGAGGCAGAATGTGTACTTCTGTATGAGTGCGGAGCCGGTCCAGGCAGAGGAAGCCCCTCAGTCTGGGCTGGGCTTCCCTGCTCATGGCTACTATCTGTGCCATTTTCAGATTGAGGACACAGACCTGTTAGCTACATTTGAAATGAAAAGAAATGATGGTGGCTTTCTATGGAATCCTATTTTGTCAACATTAAATAAATATGGCATTATGATATTAATAACATGAATAATAATATGAAAAAATGCATCAATATATAAATGAATTAGTACAGTGTGGAATAATCAAATAATTAAATGATACTTGAGTCTTGATACTTCATAACTACTAACTTATAACATGGAAACACAATATCTACTGACATTTCAATTTTTAAACAAAATCTATTATAAGACAAAAGTGAAATTAAATGTAACAAATCTGTTGTGAAAATTAGTAACATTAAATATTTTAGTACAATAAATTTATTTTTGAGTGCAGTTTTATTTAATTATTAAATTATTTCACAATTTCTTGATCATATATATTGCTGAATGTATGCATATGTTTATGTATATGATAAGGGCACATGTATTTTTTCAATTTATTTATTGAATTCTGGCAAAAAAGTGATTCCATAGCTTTCTTGCTAAAAAAGCACAAAAGCATGTCCTGGCTGGCTAAAGGCTGCTGCATGCTTCAAACTAACTCCAGCTCACAACAGTGTGAAGTGCCCTATATAAAAGCATCTGAAACGACATCGGAATGGGGAGTTCTGTGTCAGGCAGTTCTCGGTTTTTGTAGGTTTCCAATTCAGATATCTATGCCCTGTTTCCCCAGTGATTGGCCAGGTGTGTTTAGGTGTGAAAATGGGCAGGGTTTCAAGTGGTCTGAAAACTCTGTTCATTCTTTGCACAACTACTTCCACTGCCCTATTGAGAGCTCACCATGAATACAAACCTTTGTATTCATGGTGAACAAACCTTTTCTGGGCTGCACTCTGATTCAAGAATAAACACTGCTGTTCACTTTCAAGTTCAAGATTATACCTGAAATGAGAATGAAAGCTGGCACTATGTAAGAGCTTCTTACAACCACATACACAAAGCTTTTAAACCAATTTTAAATAATGATCAAGTTAGCAATAGTATAGTATATATCCTGTTCCATAACTACCCTTTATATGTTGCACCACTTAAATGGAATGGACTATCAGCTCAGGCTGTAGTGACACAAATGTAAACACAATGGAATAAATAATAAATAAATCAATGAAAGAAAATGAAAAAGAAAAAACGCATTTGTTTGACCTCTAACTAGTTTGTACCCCTCACCACTACTGCCACCCCTCTCTGTGACATACTGCTCCTCACCCCATATTTGAGTTTAGCTAGCTCAGAAAAAGCATGAACTGGTTTAAAGCATTTTGATGCCTACAGTAGCTATAACCCTGCTTCAGATGCATCTTATGAGCCAGCTGGTTTGATGCATACAGTCGCTATAATCCTGCTTCAGACACATCTCATGAGCTGGATGGTTTGATGCATACAGTCGCTATAATCCTGCTTCAGACACATCTTATGAGCTGGCTGATTTGATGCATACGGTCGTTGTATATAACACTCTCTCACAGTCTGTCTATTGTGGTGCAGTGGCAGGTGTGGCCACTGAGCCAGGTGGTGAGCAGAAGGAAACACACAAGAATTTGAACCAAAAAATGGCCAAAGGCCTTTTATTTATCTCTTCTAGGGGACTAAACAAGAATATATCCAAAAACGTCCAAACCAAAAAGCTCCCTTCAGTCTCCCAGGCTGTGCTTACAAATAAGGCCTAATTGAAGGCAAGTGCTCACAGCTGAGTGGATTAAAAATCACTCACGGGTGAGCCTGCCTGTTAGTGAGGTCACTGCTGTTGCAGGTCCGATTTACTCTCCAGGCTGAGGGAGGGAACCAGGAGACTGACAGCAATACAATGGGAGGAGCTGAGGAGCTTGCTTTTCCCTCCACCTCTCCCGGCACCACACTATGTAACACAGTCTGTGTATTACACACTCTAACTCTAACAGTCTGTGTTTATAACACACTCTCAGTCTGTACGTATAACACACTCTCACAGTCTGTGTAGATAACACACTCTAACAGTCTGTATATATAACACACTCACACAGTCTGTGTATAGAACACACTCTCACAGTCTGTGTATAGAACACACTCTCACAGCCTGTGTTTATAACACACTCTAACAGTCTGTACGTATAACACACTCTCAGTCTGTGTAGATAACACACTCTAACAGTCTGTACATATAACACACTCTCACAGTCTGTGTATAGAACACACTCTCACAGTCTGTACATATAACACACTCTAACAGTCTGTGTTTATAACACTCTCTCACAGTCTGTGTATATAACACAATCTCACAGTCTGTGTATGTAGTGCACACACACAGTCTCTGCATGTAACACCTTCATACTTACATAGTCTTTGAGTGTGACATGAAACACAGCTCTTTGCCTCCAGATAGTGTTACACTGGTAAACTGCTGTCTTTCTTTGGCATTGTGCTGCCAGTAAACATGCAGGTACATGCCTATCATGTGTGTGCTTGGCACAGTAAAATGTTTTCAGCTGCCTGCTAGGACTGTATTCCTTAGTGCTGGAGGAGTTAAAGGAGGAGATGGGGGAGCAGGGGGTGCAGAGAGATCAGTCATTCATAGCTGCCTCCTGAACGACCCCTTCACATTCCTCACCCCAAATAAGGACAAAACCAACTAAGCCATTCTCACTCTCCCCCGCCTCTCTCTCAGCCTCTGTCTCCCTCTCTACCTCCCTCGTCCCTCTCTAAGGCCTGTCCCTCCAGTCTTTCTCTTTCCCTCTCTCAAATTCACATTCAGGATGCATTTCTGTGATGTCATTCACTTCATAAAATTTCAGTCTCAAATCATTTTTTGGCTAAACTCTAGATGTGATTGCTAATGTAAATACTAGTTTTCATCATTTATAAGGTTTGGCACTGATACACCATTTTCATAATGTCGGAGTTTAGTCATGTGCCCCTTGGTATCCAATCTGTGTATTAGAACAAGGGAAAGCCTGTTCCAGAAGAGCTAAAGGGTTTGTTGGTTTTTGTTTTAATTCAGCATGTTTTTGATCAGTTAGCACAGCTGATCACCTCACTTCATTTCCTGGGTGTGAACTGATTATTGATTTTAGGTGACAAACAAAACTCAGCACATTCAGTGGCTCTCTAGGACCAGGATTGGCAAACCCTATTTCACGGGATCCAACAGTTCAGCCTGCCAAACATTTCAGCCATCCACCCAAGCCTGCCAAACAGTTCAGCGGTCTAACCAAACCTGCCAAACAGTTCAGCCATCCACCCAAGCCTGCCAAACAGTTAAGCCATCTAACCAAGCCTGCCAACTTAAGCCACTCCTGACTCAGTCATCACCCTAGGGGGGTTCTCCATTCACCGGCAGGATTGGACACGCTGACACAGTGATCACACTAGAGCAGCTGTTCAGGATTATTGACAGGCATGAGACTTTGCATCCAGAGGCTGCTTTTATTGTAGCTGGCGAATTCAACGGCACTAACCTGAAGACAGTTCTGCCACGATGCTACCAACACATCAGCTGTGTGACGCACAGAGCCAACACACTGGACCATGTTTACATTCTGTTCTGGGAAAGATACAAAGCCCTCCCCCAACTGCTGTTCAGCAAATCAGATCATGCTTTGATCCTGCTGCTCCCCGCCTACAAACAGAAACTGAAGCATGGCAGACCAATCACACAGAGCATACAGTGCTGGTCAGGGGACTCTGTCTCCACCTGCATGACTGCTTCAGAACTACAGAGTGGAATATTTTCCAAGAGGCAGCAGACAGTGACGTCACCAAATATACAGAGGCCATCACTAGCATTACTTTAGCTACAATCACAAATTTCACTGACAATTGTTTATTCTATCTGTGTCTTATTTTATTCTGGCACCTTTCATTTTTCTATTTCATTCACATTTTATATTTTGTATACTTGTAAATATTGAAATATATGTTATATGTTATAAGAATATGTTATATTCTTGTGTACTGTATACTGTAATACACTCATATATATTATATATTCATACACTTGGTTCAGTAGAAGTTTATTTATTTAATGGGGAACCAAAGCTTAGCACACAGATACAGCAGGCATGAAGGACAGTCTACTGTCATAAATTCCCCTAGATCAGTGGTCGCCAACCTATCGAAGTAGATTTTGATGTTAAAAGAGAAAAAAAAAAAAAACGTGGTTGTATATGTATGTATGTGTGTGGTAAGTGTCTTTGCCTACAGCCAAAGCAAACTGCTGTAGAATTTGAAAATCTACTGGTGTGCACTAAAAGTCAATGGGCCAATCAGGAGTTATTTTTATTTTAACATACCAATCAGTTACACTTTCTGTCTCTCAGAATCACAACAATTGCAAATGCCTTCAGTCATTGAGCACTCTCCCAATTGGAATTAGTTTTCATTTGGTTCAGATGAAAAAGTAGATGAAAAAATGACGAGTGGAGAAGGACCATAGAAAAAGATAGCTAAAACCTACTATTTTCATCAGGAATTTCTTTTCAACAGAATGTCTTTTTATGAAAGAACAAGAGCATTAGCCTTATTTGCCATTAAAGTGTAGCTTTGAGTAAATGGGGATATTTTGGAACAGCATCATAAGACAATGCACAGCAAATTTGAAGATAGTTTCCCAAATAGCACAATTTGCACAAAGAAAGTTTTGAGAGCCAAACAGTCACTGTTTCTAAACCCGTAGCACTTGGGAAAGCTAGAGCACAGAGTCCTCCTTTCGGATTAGCTATCTACTGGCAAAACATAAGAAGCCTTTCCCGGATGGTGAATTTCTCAAGGAAGCGATGGTGTTAGCTGCAGGCACTTAATTCAGAGACTTTAAAAGCAAAGACGAAATCACAACAGCCATCAAGAACATGCCGCTTGATGATTCTACGGTGGCAAGAAGGGTGGAATCCCTTTCTGAGAATGTGGTTTAGCAAATTCTCCAACATCTTGCGGACTGTGAATGTTTCTTCTTGCAGTTTGATGAATCATTGGACATAACTGATATTGCGCAATTAATTGTTTTTGTTCGCATGGCATTCAAAGATTCAACAACAAAGGAAGATTTTCTAACCCTCCTGCCACTCAAATCCAGGACAACTAGCTACAATATCTACACCAAATTCAAAAGGTATGTTAGAGAGAAAAACATTCTGATCAAAAAACTTGTTTGTTTCAATCACTACTGGTGGCGCACCCACTATACTTAGCTGGATCTGGCCATAGCACTTCATCCACCTTACAGGCAATGTCCTTTCTCACAAGACAGTGAGGGAAGAATCTTCTTGAATGGCGAATCCATGCTTGCACAGACCCTGCATCAATTTGGTCGCAGGCCTCCTCCATGACATAGGGCTGGAGATCATAAACCTTCAACCTCCATGCCACAAAAAACAAAAGTCCTCAGTGGGGTTAAGGAAGGGAGAGTGGTGAGAAGTACTGGAGTGAAAACTGTGGATGCTGATGAAATCGGTTTTAGACCAGATCAGATTGGTGGAAAGGTACATTGTCCCAGATGACAATGCATTTCATCTGCTTTGCATCCATTGGGTCTTCTGCTATGGCAATGTGTAGTCTGTCTATAAACGTGAGTATGTGAACACAGAGGAGAAAACAGTACATCTTTTGAGGTTGGGCTGAACTTTCTGTCCAGCCTCTCTCTATGTCAACCCATGTTTTACAACATGGTCAACCAATATTGCTTGAATCTCATCTGATAAATTTGGTCATCTTCTTTGTCCACATCCTCATCCAGGTCTACTTCTACCTCTTCCTCTCCCTACCCCTCTTCCTCCGCAGGCTCCCCCTGTCATCCTCAGTCTCCCTTTTCCTCTTACTGCAACGTTGCCCTGCATTTTTTTGACGACAGTTACACTCACCTGTTGCCTTTTTATAGTGCTTGTGCCTGATTGGTGAGTTTACAATTAAGCACCTAAGTGTCTTTGCACTCAACGGCCATTAATCATTAATTTCTGTATCTCATGTAGATGAGTGTGTTTAGTGTTTTGTAAGACACCGTGTGTAGTGTTTTGCAAAAAGTATGTGGCCGAGAATGTGTTTAGAGTTTTTGGAAACTTGAGCTGAGGTTTTGCTCTCTGAGTGTCATTTTAGTGTGTTAGCAATTGAAAAAAACTGTAGCTAGGTTTAAGTTGTGATGATTTGAGTTAATGATATTGAATGCCAGTGCTTTCTAAGTGAACACATTGTGTGGCCAGTGATAAATGAAGGGATTTGTGAGTAGAGTTTTGCACAAAAGTTAAGCAAATTTGGATCATGTGTGAAAACGAGAATAGTGTTTAAAGTTGTGGGAAATGGGTCTGTCTTTTGGGAAATGGCCTTACGGCTTGGGATGTTTTGTTAATTGGCCCAGGAATAGTGTGAAAGCGATCTAGAAAAACTGTAATAATTACTATTTTTACTGTTTTTTGAGAATTCTTATTTAATCAAATCTATTTAAAGTTGTATCACTTGTAGAATTTTTAGTAGCTAGTGTTACTTCAATGTTCAGAGTCATAGATGTTAAATGAGAACATTATTTCCTAAAACTCTTTGATTCAGACAATTGTTATTTTCATGAACTTCTTACTTCCCTGATAATAGCCAATCCAAGGGTTTTTCCACAGAAAATGGAATAGTGCTTGAGGGTATACCTCTATCTCTGTTGGAATGAGACTGTATTTCTCAGACTTGCCACTGGCAGGGCTTCATCTCCACCCAGGGTCAGCCCTGTCTTTCCAAGGCCATAATGGAAAGGATGTCCATACTGGCCTCCTCCAAAGCTGTCCCAGGTACGATTTACATAAATCTGCATAATCATTTTCATGAGATAAAACTGGTTCCACTTAGTTCTATACTCTTAACCTGAGCTTTCAAAAGTGTGTAAGTCAGCCGCACATCGCTCAGGTGTGAGACAGGTGTATACTGAGAAAGGTGAACTTAAGCCATTCTTCTCCCTGACACACACACAAACACACACCAAAGGATTACAGGACTACAGAAAGTACAGGGAGAAATCATGTCCACACCTGCACATGCTCTGAATCACTGCAAACCAATGCTGGGAAAACAAATTATGTCATCGGCAGTCACAGACTTCCAGCAGCACCGAGCCCAGAGTCCTTATCCTCACCTCAAAGATGGGTGCTAAAAAACTACACATGATGTCTCATGTCTCTGCTAGTGCTAGTGAATAAAGCTCTCAGCTTTAACTTTTGAGTTCAAACTTTATTCTGATCTTTCATTCAGGTAAAATGGTACATTTGATATTTGGACATGCGTATACTTCACAGCTTTGTAATCAACTAATTTATCTGAAAGTGTCAGCATTATTTCAAAGTGCCAAACAACTGTTTGATACTTAGAAACAACTCTGTTTTCATAGCATTTCATAGCATACAGTCAAGCAGTATACAGGGAACTAACCTCTCATGAAGACACTCCAATGACTTGCTGAATTGCAATTTGCAAGTTTTTTGTTTTTTCTGTCAGCCATTAACAGCAAAATAAATATAAAAGTGTAGCGCCCCGCCATGCCATGTTAATAGACATGGGACTCCAGAATATTCTGAGCTCTCTATTTGGGACGCCCTGAGTTCTTTTCAATCACTTGCAATACAATATATGTATTACCTCATAGGATTAGGTACTGAATGCTCATGCAAAATCATAGCCACTATCCCTTGTCAACTCGATACCCTTCGTAATAAACGCAATTTCCACTACAGCGGGTATAGAAAACATATTTTACTTTCAAAATTAGAAATCTTGTGCTTTACAAACAAATAAAATGACATAAAAACAGAAATAAGAAATAAGTATCTTAGCTTCTTCAAGTTACGCAAATTAGTATAATTCAAAAGAAACTGGTGACCTTCGTCACTTTTAGTTAGCAGTCTCGGCTCACTCTCCTTCAAGTGAGCTAATGCTCTCTAACACAACGAAATAACTGAATATCACCCAAAATGGTAAATATATACAGGATAATGCACCATAACACCACACAATTTCATAACATTCACACAGATAAACAGCAATAGTTTCAATTGTATTGAAGTTCAAACAACTAAATATCCTATGCCGGCTTAAAACTTAAAATTACCCTCCTCGCTGCAGGCCTGTTCGTAGCTCGGGTACGTGGTGACGTACCCGAGCTACGAACAGGCCTGCAGCGAGGAGGGTAATTTTAAGGGTACGTGGTGCATTTTTATTTACTCGCAAGCAAATAAAAGTGCAAACCTTTTCCTGAAGTTTCGGAAGAGAAACAACGTGCTGTCGTGCTTGAATGAGTGGAGCCACAGTGTCCTTCGCGTTGACTGTTGTTAATGGCGTCGAGTTCTCCTTTCCATCCACCTTGTCCAGTTGAACGGCAAGCTCTCCTTTTCCTCAACAAACTCAGTCTGCAAGGTCTTCTACGAGGCAGGCTACACTCGTTTCTATAAGCACGGTAAACAAACAAAATA
This sequence comes from Albula glossodonta, assembly GCA_019788955.1. Classification (NCBI taxonomy): domain Eukaryota; kingdom Metazoa; phylum Chordata; class Actinopteri; order Albuliformes; family Albulidae; genus Albula; species Albula glossodonta. Next base: position 1,017,772 of record JAFBMS010000117.1, on the reverse strand, counting down.
CACAGTCCCCGGTATCGTAGTTGTCTAACCGACAGCTTTTCCCGGTTACATTCCAGTCCAATTACCTAGACGTGGACAGACCGCGTAGGAGTACATATATCAATAGCACGATCTCAGACTCGCCGTCCGCTTCTCTCCCTCTCGCTCACTCCCGCCACTCCAGATTCAGGTTCAAGAGTCACAATTACTTTGCAACCAATAAACTTACAGAAAATAAATATTCCAACATTTAGATATAGTACATTATAGTACATCATAATGTATTCTCATACATTTATACAAATTTGGAAATAAAGAAAAATAACAAAATAATAGCACGGGCTACAAAAGGTAAGAAACATACAAGAGATACACATGCCAACACAACAGGCAGTTTGAGATCATATGTTTCTACAGTCCACCCTCACAGGCTTATTTTACAAATAATTCACTCTTAAATTGGTATTGATATATGGGAAAAAATGCATTATTTTAACTTGAAATTTAATTAACACTTAGTAAACCTTGTTTTTTTTTTTTTTATCAGAAATCATGAAAATATCCCATTTGTTAATTCAATTCAATTCAATTCAATTTATTTGTATGTGTTTTTTTACAACAAGTTGTCACAAAGCAGCTTTACAATCAGACCCTGGCCTGGAACTCCCTCAGAGCAACAGTGGCAAGGAAAAACTCCCTGACAAACAGAAAGAAACCTTGAGCAGAACCTAGATCGAGGGGGAGTCCATTTGCTTCTGGCTGGAGCAGGGTGTACAATGGATTGACAGGAGAGTGGAGATGGCTGACATAACCATTACATATAACAATTCAAATAATAGTTGAAATAACAACAGGAACAACAAGTAAAATAATATTGATAATAACAGGTAGAATAACCAGATTTAGGTAGAACAACGAGATTTGTAGTATAACATGGTAGGTAGGGTTCAGGGCCCTCATTTATAAAGATTTCATAGAAAGGCTTCTAAATTTACTCATGAGAAGAAAATTTAGAATTTACGTACGCACAAAACAGTTGGTATTTATCAAATCCTCGTACAATTGATTTACGCACATCTGTAAGTACTCTACCTTGATAAATTCCACACGTTCTAAACCGCACTGCTCGCGCACGTGAAGCCTCATTTACATAAAGAAACACCCTTAAATTACTGAATATGGTCACGTATCCTCTTTGTAAAAGCTGCAAGAAATGTCACTAATATGTGTGAATGGAAATGGACAAGACAAAGACAAAGAAGAGAAATTTTTCAGATTCCAAAATTTAAGTTTTAGTGACTGAAGTGGAGGGGAAACAAAAAATCATTTTTAGAACACTGCGCTCCTGTTTCTCAAACACGAGCAAAATTACTGCATGGGAGCAGGTCGGAGCTGCAGTTAATTCAGTATATTCAGAGTGCAGAACCATAATTGAAAAAAAAAAAGTTTGATTTAAAAATGTCAGTCAAAAAAAGAATGATGATACACAAATGGCAGTTAAGTGTATGGTAGAGGACAGAGCAGCTCGTCACTAATGCCAATGGATGAGAGAATTGCCAGCATTATTATAGCAATAGGGCCAGTGAGCCTCCCAGAGTGCTTGGGAGCTGCCTGTGCCTAAGGGACTGCCTGGGACTGCTGCCACACCTGAGCTGCTCGTGCCTAAGGGACTGCCTGGGACTGCTATCTAACCTGAGCTGTCCGTGTCTAAGGGACTGCCTGGGGTCTCAGCCCATGTCGAAGGGGCTGCCCGTGGCTGCTGTTTCGCCTGAGCTGCCCGTGCCTAAGGAACTGTCTGGGACTGCTGTCTCACCTGAACTGCCTGTGCCTAAGGGACTGCCTGGGGCCGCTGTCTCACCTGAGCTGCCTGTGCCTAAGGGACTGCCTGGCACTGCTGTCTCACCTGAGCTGCCTGTGCCTAAGGGACTGTCTGGGTTCGCTGTCTCACCTGAGCTGCCTGTGCCTAAGGGACTGCCTGGGACTGCTGTCTCACCTGAGCTGCCTGTGCCTAAGGGACTGCCTGGGGCTGCTGTCTCACCTGAGCTGCCTGTGCCTAAGGGACTGCCTGGGACCGCTGTCTCACCTGAGCTGCCTGTGCCTAAGGGACTGCCTGGGACCGCTGTCTCACCTGAGCTGCCTGTGCCTAAGGGACTGCCTGGGACTGCTGTCTCACCTAAGCTGCCTGTGCCTAAGGGACTGCCTGGGATTGCTGTCTCACCTGAGCTGCCTGTGCCTAAGGGACTGCCTGGAGTCACTGTCTCACCTGAGCTGCCTGTGCCTAAGGGACTGCCTGGCACTGCTGTCTCACCTGAGCTGCCTGTGCCTAAGGGACTGCCTGGGACTGCTGTCTCACCTAAGCTGCCTGTGCCTAAGGGACTGCCTGGGATTGCTGTCTCACCTGAGCTGCCTGTGCCTAAGGGACTGCCTGGAGTCACTGTCTCACCTGAGCTGCCTGTGCCTAAGGGACTGCCTGGGACTGCTGTCTCACCTGAGCTGCCTGTGCCTAAGGGACTGCCTGGAGCTGCTGTCTCACCTGAACTGCCTGTGCCTAAGAGAAGGCCTGGAGCCACTGTCTCACCTGAGCTGCCTGTGCCTAAGGGACTGCCTGGGACTGCTGCCACACCTGAGCTGCCTGTGCCTAAGGGACTGCCTGGGACTGCTGTCTCACCTGAGCTGCCCTTGCCAAAGGGATTGCCTGGGGCCACAGCCCATGTTGAAGGGACTGCCTGGGGCCACTGCCTCACTGGTGCTGCCCTGCAAGAGGGCCCATTGCAGCCTGCTGCTGGGAGGCTAACAGAAGGCCCCTTGCAACCCCTGCCTGCATTGTCCTACTGCTCTTTCCCATGTCTAAGAGACTGCCTGTCTGAGAGGCAGTTCCATTGTGCCTCTCTTGTTGGCATACAGTTTGCCCTGCGGAAGGGGCCTAACAGAGGCAAAATGCTCTCTTCTGGCACCTTTTTTGTTGCCTCTTCCCTATGGTCTGAGCTTGGGGGGGGGGGGGGGGAGCGGGAAGCATGTGGTATGGCATGTGCTAAAGAGAGGATTTTTGGGCCTTTGTTTATGTTTTTGTTTGGGTGTTTTCCCCCTGGTTGTGCTGGAATTTCATTTGTAACTTTTGGACCTGTTTTTTGTGTTTATTGTTTGGTTTACCATCCCCAAAAGGGATAAATAAAAGGGCCTTTTGTCAATTTTTGTTGACCCTTTTGAGGTTTTTGCCTCCCCTCACCACCTGGCTCAGTGGCCTTACTACTGCACCACAGAGACAGAGCATATAGCCAGTATTTAATGGTAGTCAAGCTTAGCAGCTTCTGTAGCTAAACATATTAAATATATAAAAAATATTAAACATTTTTGTGGCTCCATGCTATTGCTGTGGTACCTAGTTCTGATCTCACTGCACCTCTGTGGGAGGAAATGGAGAGGCACTGTAGGTGTGCAAAACATGGTCATTAACACTGTTAAACCTCATTGGTTAAATGTGTCCAGTACAGTTAAAGCTGCTTTCCTGGTTGCTAAATTAGAGCACAGCCTACAGGGAAGCACACTGTCATGGCATCTGGGATGAGAGCATAAGCAATTTCCAACATTTGGAATACTTGAGGAATGCATTAATTTTTTATGATTGTTTTTTTGGGTTTTCTTCATTCTTAAAATATTAGCAACATAAATCAGATATAGTGCTGTTACATTTAAATCCAAACAGTTACATTTTTCTTAAGCCCAGATACAAGTTTTACATACACTTTTCAGTATGATTTAAGTGTCAGAGATATGAGGAAGGGTGCTCAAGTCATTTTACTGGACTTTCATCCATCTGACAGCAATGTGGACATTGCAGTGTCTAATAAACATGACTAGTTATGGTAAAAATTGAAGTAAAAAGCTTTTAGTCTCCACCACAGATATTCTATCTTTATAGTATCTAAGAAGGCAATGTAAACTTTGCTAGAGTAATTACCATTACAAATTCTGCAATTTGACCGGTTCCAGCAAGTTATAGCCAGCATTGAAAAGGGTTGACTTACCAGATTCATAGTACTCTAAGTTTATAAGCAACCTGGTGTAACAGTCATGCGATGTGTGATTCACGATAACACCATGTAGAGATCGGAAGGTTTAGAGCAGGACTACGGTAGTAGCACAGTCTATAGCTGGCCTAAGGCAGTAACACAGTGTAGACCTGGCTTAAAGCACTAACACAGTGTAAAGCTGGCCGACAGCAGTAGCAAAGTGTAGAGCTGGCTTAAGGTACTAACACAGTGTAGATCTTGCCTAAGAAAATATCATAGTGTAGAGCTTGCCTAAGGTAGTAACACAGTCTATAGAGCATTTTTAAGGCAGTAGCATAGTGTAAAGCTGACCTAAGAAACCAAAGCCTCAAAGACTTTATCTGGCCAGCTCCTTGTACAAAGTCTGGATAATGTCCGGTTGAGCCTATATGTGAATACATGAATACAGCAAGCAATTTTCCAGAGAATTCACAGCAAGCAAGTGGGCGTGTTGATGACATTTCTATCATGAAACTGGTGGGTAGCTGCTTTGTACTCTTTCCTGCTTGCCTGTATATTGCTTTCTACTCTTTCGTTGATATTGCGGCTACATCCAAATACATGTAGTTCTGATATCAACGCAAAAACAATCATCATTATGGATGAGTTGGTAGCCTCATCCACTGTCTTTGATGTGCTGTAAATAAAACACTGTGATTTCTGCAGTGTACTTTTTGTGTCATGCCCTGCCTCCTGCACGCTCTTACCCAGATGCCACCCCTCACCTAAACCAAACGGAATATTCCCAGCTATGTGTGAATGTGCTTGACATGGAAAATTTCTGGTTGTGTGCTACATGTGTGAAAGGGCAACTCTGGAAAATGTCTGGACCTGATTTTCCAGAACTTTTCTGGAGTCCATGTGTGAAAACGGCTTAACACAGTGTAGATCTGGCCTAAGGAACTAACACAGTGAAGAGCTGGACTACTTCTTATATTTTATCCTTTATGTTCCCCAGTGATCACTTTGCTCCCAAAACGCAGGATTTCTCATTGTTCTGAGAGTGGGTAATAGTACCATTGGCAGCAGAGCCTTTTCATATTGAGCCACTCTTCTTTGGAAAAACTTACCCATTGAACTTTGGGGAGCAGACTCTCTCTCAACCTTTTAGACTAGGCTCAAAACATACCTATATAGTAAATCATTTAGTTGAGGGACACAACTTGGTGTTGGCATATATCATAGAGTTTCGGGTGGACTGAGTGGTCATTGCTGTCACTACATCATTAAATAGATACTCTGTGTTAAGCTGCTCTGCCATGGTCTGGTCTTGACTGCCTTGGGGTCACACACAGAGAAATGGGGGTATCAAGGTACATTTGTCAGAAAGTTACCCTGTAAGGTACAGAAATGGTCCTTAGGGTGATAACTGTGGACCTTTGTTTAATTTTAAAGGTACAAAGTCAAATGTACCAATGTTCAAAGGTACAGTGCTCGTACCCTGCTAGGGCGACAAGCATTTGTACCCTTTTAGTTCCATTCCTGTACATTGATTTCTTAGTGTGCACCCTCATGACTGTGCACGTCTCTTAGGTATGCTGCCACACTGGTAGTCTGCCTGTTTTCCCTTTTTGCACATGGGCACCTCTTTCCTCACCCCCCTCTCCTTTCCTGTTTCTCTGATTTTCTTTCCATCAATTTTACCATCGAATAATCAACACTTTACTTTGTTTTCGTCTCCCTGCTCTGGGCTCCTGCCAGGAGCTGAAGCCCAAACACTGCAGCCCATCCCTGGTTCAGCTATCTTCCTGTCCTGCCCGTCTCATCCTCCCTGTACCAAGAATTGGACCCTACTTACCCTATTTACTGTTCTACTACAAACCTGGTTATTCTACTTTAATTGTTATTATAACTGTTATTGTAATTGATATTACTGTTATTATTTCAATTATCATTTGAGTCCGTAAGATTCATGTCAGCCATATCCACTTTTCTTTTCACCCATTGTACACCCTGTGCCGGCCAGAAGCAAATGGGCTCCCCCTCTCAGCTGGGTTCTGCTCAAGGTTTCTTCCTGGTTGTCAGGGAGTTTTTCCTTGCCTCTGTTGAGGTTTCTGGCCTGGGATTAATTGTAAAGCTGTTTTTGACAACTTGTTGTATAACACGCCATACAAATAAAATTGAATTGAATTGAATTGAATTGAAGCAGTAACACAATGTAGAGCTGACCTAAAGCACGGTGTGTAGCTGGTCTAAAGCAGTTATATCGTAATTCGTTCTTCAAAGGTATCCACAAACAGTAATAAAAATACAATGCAGTCTTCATTTTACACATTCTTCAGTGTACATAAGAGCATTTGATAACATTTCCTTCTGCATGTCTACATCCATAATGTGTTTTAAGTCCAGTTCTTAATTTCATATTTCAATAAGTACAATTACTAATGCACATATTTCAGTAAGAAACATTCGTGCATTTGGTGTCAATGTTTATTGACATGTAAGTATCATTACATTAATTTTAGTGGAAGGCTCTGCTATTTGGAATGGAGGCACAGTAATTACATGACCAAATGAAATGCAGTAGCAGCACTGTAATTCGGACATTGATCTCTTCATTGAGACCCCAGACCCTCTTTAACAGCTCAAAAACATACTTAACATTGTTTTATCAACTTGATACTTGATGACCTTTCCTCGTTTCATGAGAACTACTTAAAAACATGATTTTGAGTCAATGGCATGTTTCAGACTCATCATGCCCACCCTGAGATACATGTTTGTTCAATCTGGGTGGAGCTGCAAACTCTATCAAAATGGTTCCAGGCCCCATTAAATATGCCTGATATCTTTCAGAGAGCTTCGCAGAGAGCACCTTGACGCTTCATATCAAAACAGGGCAATCCCTTCCCATAGCATAACACGCTGCATCTAGTGTGAAGGAGACTCAGACTAGCCAACCCCTCCCTCCCTGGCCACTCTATCATCCACTCCTGTAGCCCACCCCTCCCTCAACTGGTCACTCTATCACCCACTTCTATAGCCCGTCCCTCATTACCTCAAACCACAACTCAAACTCAAATTAAGTCATCACAACTCAAACCCAATTAACTCACAATTCCCCATATGGAAACCCTAAGAGTCAAAATTGTTCACACACTACTCAGAACCTGAAGGGTGGATAGATAAAAGGGCCATGGGTCAGTTCACATGTTTTGGGTCAAGAAAGACCTGAAGATAGATGAAGAGGACACATGAGAGGTGGGGGAGAAGGAGGAGGAAGTGGAAGGGCGAGGATAAGGATGTTAGTTATGAGATCCAGGCAACTCAAGATGACCATGTCTTTGTTCATGGGATGTCAGTGAGGGAAGCTGGGCATAGAGTGAATCTGAGCCACTTCCCAGTAGCCTCTATAATCCAGACCTTCAGTGGGAGATCATACATATTGATTAAACCACAAGGAGCCAGCACAACCACTCTATGTTGTTATTTGGGACAATGTCAGTTTCCACTGGGCTGCTCTGGTTTGTGACTGGTTCATTGACAACCCAAGTTTCAGCAACATCTTTCTCCCAGCATATTCTCCCTTCCTAAACCAAGGAGAAGTTCTTTCAGCACGATGGTAGAAGGTTTATAATCAAAACTCATATATCCATGTTTTCACTTCCTCCAAGCTATGTTGGGGGCTTGTTTAGATATGGTTGAGGCTTGCCAGGGGTGGATAAGGCATTCAAGGGTTTTCTCCCCACTGCCTGGCTAAGGATAACATTGGCTGTGATGTTGATAAGAATCTCTGACCACAGACAGGATGCTGAGGCAGAGTAGATGTGATTTCTTTATGTACAAACAGTTTTCATTAGTTTATATTATAGCTTTTTTTAAACTGCTTACACACAAAATCTTTACATGTCACACGATTACTGAAACCTGTCACTCAAAGAGCAAAACCACACATCAAGAAAGGCTAATTCTCAGTCTTTCACTCAGTTTTCAATTCCATAAAACACTTTTTGCAAAATACTGCTCATAATTCTCTACCTAAGACACAAAAATCAAACAGGAAGTAACTTGCTTGCCTTTTCCAAACACAACCAATCACAATGCTACACTTCTTCACCAGTGTCTCACACCCACTCCTCATATGTGCAAACACTAATTGCTTAACTGATTGCTAACCAATCACTGCTTTAGTATTGACCTAAAAATAGGCCAAAGGTCAGATTACCTGTTTAGAACAATGGATGCGAACATTGCAGGGAGAGGAGGAATTGTTGGAAAAGGACAAGGTGGATGGGGAAGAGGGTAAAGAAGAGAAGGAAGGAAAGCTATCTCTGATGAGATCATTGCTTATTGATCATGTGATCAATCAGGGGTTAACTGTGAGAGAGGCTGGGCTGAGAGTCCAGCCCAATTTGAGTCGTTTTCCAGTGGCATCCATAATTCGAACCTTTAGAAATTAGAACATGTAAGCAACTATCTAATGGCTACTTCAGCATTACTGTAAAATATGTATTACTGTATAGTATTATATAAACATACAGTACAGACCAAAAGTTTGGACACACCTTCTCATTCAAAGAGTTTTCTTTATTTTCATGACTATGAAAATTGTAGATTCACACTGAAGGCATCAAAACTATGAATTAACACATGTGGAATTATATACTTAACAAAAAGGTGTGAAACAACTGAAAATATGTCTTATATTCTAGGTTCTTCAAAGTAGCCACCTTTTGCTTTGATTACTGCTTCGCACACTCTTGGCACTCTGTACAGGGTGCCATTTGAGAGAAACTCTGACAGAGTCAAAGATCTGTGACATGACTCTATGTATGCAACACTACTTCCAGTACTTCAAACTTGCAGACACAGACCCAGGGTATTGGACTGTGCCATATTTACTGATCTGAATATTCTTTTGTCTGTTACAGAGAACACTGGAGATGGATACCCATGCAATTCTCCATGAATATATTGATGTAGATGAGGTTGGCTTCAACCTCACCAAAACCAGGCGCAGGGGGAGAAATGTTGTAGGACAGAGGGCCATTATCAATGTCCCTGGACAGCGTGGGGGGAACGTGACCATGTGCTACCATCACGCAGTGTCCTCCATCACCATGCCGCACATGGTGTTTACAGCACTGCCCATATGCTCACTTTTCTGGAAGAAATTTACAATATGCTTGCTCCAGATCAAAATCTGGATCCAGAGTAGCCCAGATTTGTGGTAATATGGGACAATGTATGGCTGTTCTGGTCCAAAACTGGTTTGCCACCTATCCATGGTTCACAGTTGTGGACACCCCCCCCCCCCCCCCCCCATATTCACCTTTTCTAAATTCTGCTGAGGATTTCTTCTCTGCTTGGCACTGGAAAGTGTATGATTATCAGCCCTATGCCCGCATGCTGCTTCTCCAGGCAATGGAGGAGGCATGTGGGGACATAGACGCTGCCTCTGTCCAAGGTTGGATACGCCCCTCCAGGAGATTCTTCCCTTGCTGTTTGGCAAGATAAAATATAGCATGTGATGTAGATGAAGTATTATGGCAAGACCCAGCCCAGAGGAGGGATGCAGCATATGCTCATGGTCTATCTTACCACTGCTATGCTGATGACACTCAGCTTTACCTCTCCTTCTCTCCATCAGACACACAGGTTTCTGCTCGCATCTTGGCTTGCCTGAGGGATGTCCAGAGCTGGATGGATAAACACCATCTTAAGCTTAATGCAGGCAAGACTGAGCTGCTCTTCTTTCCTGCTCCTTCCTCTCCCATCTTGGACTTCTCCATTTCTCTTGGGGACACCCTGCTTCTGTCTTCGTCCTGTGCAAAGAACTTTGGAGTGGTAATCGACAACAGGCTGTCACACTCCAAGAACATCACGGCGGTGAGGGGGGCGTGCTGGTTCTTCTTGTACAACATCCAAAGAATTTGCCTCTTTCTCACCACCTACTCCACTCAGCTTCTGGTCCAAGCAACGGTTCTGTCCCACTTGGACTATTGCAACTCCCTTCATGCTGGTCTTCCAGCATCCGCCAACAGACCCCTGCAGCTCATCCAGAATGCTGCAGCCCATCTGATCTTCAACATCCCTAGACACTCTCATGTTACCTCCATGCTCACTGCCCTCCACTGGCTGCCTGTTATTGCTCGCATCAAATTTAAAACTTTGGTTCTAGCATACCAGACTGTTAAGGGGACAACTCCAGCTTACGTCCAGAAGATCATCAGACCCTACACCCCTGCCAGACCGCTCCGCTCTGCCACCTCTGGTCGCCTGAGGCCGCCCCCTCTCTGCTCCTGCACTTCCAGGTCACGTCTGCTGTCTGTCTTGGCCCCCCGGTGGTGGAATGATCTTCCCGTGGCGGTCAGAACAGCAGAGACACTGGCCACCTTCAAGCGCAGACTGAAGACTCACCTCTTCAGGCTGCACCTCTCCCCTTCCCTCCCTTGCTCTTTGTAATTTGTCTATTATTTGCTCTTTAAACTGTGATTTGTTTTTAAACTAAGCTGTTTACTTTCTCTTAGTCTGTAGGGGAGTCTTGATCTATTCGATCACCTTTGGCACTTGGGATTTTACCCCTCTCTAGGGTTATCTTTGCACTTTTTTGTACCGTTCTTATGCACTTTGCCTTGTAAGTCGCTCAGGATAAGAGCGTCTAACAAATGCCGTTAATGTAATGTAAAGCATAGCACTGGTGATTTGCCACTTTGCCACCCAACCACCCCCCCAAAAAAATTTCTTTCCTCTCAAAATTCTAGGTTTTGTTTACATATGTTTATGGTTTCTGTACAAAGTCCCATATGGCATATGGTTTTGTTTTCTTATATACTGAACAACACTGTACTTCAATTATGTTTTGGAAAAATAAATATTTTCTGTTTCACCATTTCATTAGTGTTTACTGTGTACATCTCAACCCCTCTCAGCAGATTACTTTCACTCTAGGACATTGTATGGAAATGTAGATATAAGCCTAGCAAAGACAGAAGAGCTTTAGATTTGGAACAACAGTGTGTACATGGTATATCCAAAAATTGACTATTATGAAAAAAGTGTTTGCCAGTTGATGCAAATACTTGATTTTGAAATGTGTTTATGGTATTTTGAATGCAGTGTTTTATTTTGCAGGAGATATGAAGCATTTTGTGCATGCAATTTTTGGATTTGTGTGGAAATTATTTTACTGTATTTTATGTTCTTTATTAGTTGCATATTTTTACAGTACAAATTCTTTGTCACTCAATTTGTTTACTTTACATTACATTATAAGCATTTTGCAGATGGTCTTATCCAGAGCAACATACATCTCAAGAGTTTTTTTCTGGCAGTAACAGGTTTTTACAGAAGTGTTTTGAATTTATCTCACTGGTGTATAATGATAATTTTGTAATGTATGTGCATTTGCTGGCTTTTGTGTGATATTTGAAGGCAAAGTTTGGTTTAGATGTAAGATTACATGGTTTTGATTGGACAGTTTGGTTTTGACATTGTGGAGATGAGTATGCAGTTTTACATTTGTGTTTAGAATTTTGGGAAATGGAGAATAATTCCAAGAAATGTGCCTTGGCGATCAAGAACTGTAATATCTGACTAAATATTGCTATGCATTGTCAATTCCAGTTTATTATATAGTTCTACTTGTAGTTAAACTATTCCCATGGAAAAGGACCCAACTCAAAAAAGGTAAAACCCTTTTCTACCATGAGGTAACAGAGCATACACATAAAATAGTAGTGAAGAAAAGCAGATTGTCTGTGTATCTCTGTTGGTGCACCAAAGAAATTATTTCCTGTCTTACTTGTTCACCCAAATCAGATTTACAAGAAATCTGTCTGGTACAGTTGTATTTGTTTGTTTGGCTTCGCATGCATCTCCATGGTAACTGTACCACTTTCAGTTCCTGTTCAAAAGGGTGATGCCAGTTCACCAACCCAGGAATGCCCTAAATCAACCTTTTGTAACAGAACAGCCATATCCTCTCTGAAATCTCTGCAAGTATTTACGTTAATATAAAAGAAACATTGTACATTATTCCTTAATAATATTCACATAAACATTATTATCCAATAACTGCAGCAAAGCAAACAATATCTCTTTGTGATATCTCAAGTGACTTTGGATAAAGCAAGCTGATTGGTCTGACCAAGTAAATTCCACCCTGGGAGCAATGTGGGGTTAGGGTAATGTCCAACAGGAATGGTGTTCTTGCTGTGGCTAGAGCCACCAACCTCCCAGTCATCTACGTTAGCCACAAGACTACAGGCTGCCCCCATGCCTCCATACCCATATTAGCCAATCATACTCTGCCTCCCACTCCCAGAATTTCCAAACATTTGCCAGTCTTCTGGTCTCCTTCTATCATTGTTACACATCCCTTTAGCTCATGCACTAAGACATTTGATTCATGTACAATGAAAGTGCAAAATAAACATCAAGCAATGTTATGAGAATAAATGTCTCCATGTTACAACTGGTGACACTGTCAACAGAAAAGTACCATCCAAATGTAATTTTCCTTGAAGCTGTACTCACTAAATAGTTGACCACACACATTAAACCATCATGCAATTTTGTAAAGGCACAGATAATGCATTGGAAACAGATATTTCTTTTAACCAAATTTTCTATTATCATTCTGAAAAAAAAAAGCCATGATTGACATGTCTGTGCATCAGTCAGTTAAGGTTCTTCAAATCGATTCATATCATTATGGATGTCCACAAGATAAATGTTGGTAGGGTTCAGATGGTTTGCAGTCTATCCAAACTTAGTTCAGTGGGGGGAAAAATAAAAAATAAAACAGGCAAAAAGTTTTGTGTTACTGTTATGTAATTACTGTTGTAGCGTAGTAATTCACATTCCCCGAGTGAACCGCCGTAATATTAACACATCAAGAAATGCGATTGCAGCTTCAATAGTCCTGTACTGACACATGTACAATAGTCTCAAATGTCTGACTGAGTGACTTATACAGCTGATGATACACCAGTGATGTGGAAGTGACTTACTCTGACCTGCTGTTTGTGTCAATGGAATAAAGGGATTTTCAACAATTTGAGGATATAATTCTTCTGAAAAAAATTCCCCTCCCTTTGGATGAGACATAAAAATGAGGCCTTGACTCACTGAGGTAATGAAAGGCACTTTTCAAAACAGAAGTAGTAATGTCCCGGGTGTGTCCTGATGGAGGTAGCAGTAAGATACGGATGTCTTTTACCTAATCTGACTCATACATAGTGTACTGGTGGCCCCTGCGAGCCTACATGACTTTAAAGGAATGGTTGCTGAAGGTTTAAAAATGACATGCAGCGCGCATATAAAATGCGGCCACTTAAAGTTTCTAAACAAAATCACAAAAAACATGCACAACTATGAGGTTCTCATTCTGCTCTTCTTCAAAACTGGGTGTGGTGTATATCACTCTGTCTGTGGTTTCAAGACGGGAAATGAAACTCATATATGTTATTTTTCGATTGCCAGGGGCCTGTAGTTGGTTGGTATGAGATGAAGTAGAAGCATCGCTGAACACAGCTTGCTGGCCTGATAAATGAATGAAGCAATGTGGGCTGCACCTAAACAATTGAAAGAAAGGAGGATGTGATGAATGAAAGGAGGATGAGGAAGTGGAGGAGGAGGCCACATGCTGCTGGCTGTGCAAACTCAGTACAAAAATTGTATAATGGTAACGGTCAGCTTCATGGCTCTGTGTTCAGTGTGCTCTGCTGTGACCCTCAGCTTTATAGTTGTGTGTTCAGTGTGCTCTGCTGTGCCTCTCAGCTTTATGAGTCTGTGTTCAGTGTGCTCCTCTCTGTTGTGACCCTTAGCTCTATGGCTCTGTGTTAAGTGTGCTCTGCTATGACCCTCAGCTCTATGGCTCTTTGTTCAGTGTGCTCTTCTCTGCTGTGACCCTCAGCTCTATGGAAATATGCTCAATGTGCTCTTCTGTGCTGTGCCCCTCAGCTCTATGGCTCTGTGTTCAGTGCGCTCTGCTATGACCCTCAGCTCTATGGCTCTGTGTTCAGTGTGCTCTGCTGTGACCCTCAGCTCTATGGCTCTGTGTTCAGTGTGCTCTGTTGTGAGCCTCAGCTTTATTGCTCTGTGTTCAGTGTGCTCTGCTGTGCCTCTAAGCTTTATGGCTCTGTGTTCAGCGTGCTCTGCTGTGCCCCTCAGCTTTATGGGTTTGTGTTCAGTGTGCTCAGCTGTGACCCTCAGCCTTATGGTTTTGTGTTCAGTGTGCTCTGCTGTGAGCCTCAGCTTTATGGTTCTATGTTCAGTTTGCTCTGATGTGCTGTTACCCTCAGTTCTATGGGTCTGTGTTCAGTGTGCTCTGCTGTGACCCTCAGCTTTATGGTTCTGTGTTCAGTGTGCCATGCTGTGCCTCTAAGCTTTATGGCTCTGTGTACAGTGTGTTCTGCGGTGCCCTTCAGCTTTATGGGTTTGTGTTCAGTGTGCTCTGCTGTGACCCTCAGCATTATGGTTTTGTGTTCAGTGTGCTCTGCTGTGACCCTCAGCTCTATGGGTCTGTGTTCAGTGTGCTGTGCCTCTAAGCTTTATGGGTCTGTGTACAGTGTGCTCTGCGGTGCCCTTCAGCTTTATTGGTCAGTGTTCAGTGTGCTCTGCTGTGACCCTCAGCTTTATGGCTGTGTGTTCAGTGTGCTCTGATGTGACCCTCAGCTTTATGGGTCTGTGTTCAGTGTCCTCTGCTGTGCCCCCTAGCTTTATGGCTGTGTGTTCAGTGTGCTCTGATGTGACCCTCAGCTTTATGGGTCTGTGTTCAGTGTCCTCTGCTGTGCTGTGCCCCGCAGCTCTATGGCTTTGTGTTCAGTGTATTCTGCAGTGACCCTCAGCTTAATGGATCCATGTTCAGTGTGCTCTACATTACTATCTGCATTAGAGAATGATGCAGAGAGCAGCGGCCGTGCTGGAGTGAAGGGTTTTATACTGTCTGTATTAGCAGAGCGCAGATAGTCTATATCTTCCTCCCCTATTCTGCCTTTCTGTCTTTTCGCTCAGTGTTCACTTGCTCAGTGATCCATCCTGCCACATTGTTTTTTAAAACTTGCCATCTTTCGTTCATCAACATATTTTGATCATCAGCGTATTTCCAGATTGGGGAATAAACAGATTGGTGCAGGCTGCAGGGAGAAGCGCTTCAGGAAGAAATCCAGCCTAGGTGATGTCACTGTTGAGGTTAACAGTTCCAAAAATTCTAAACACCCCCCTGCACACATAAAACATTTGTTCTGCATTATTCAAAGTCCAGGGATATGACCTCATTCTTTGTGAAGAATCTGAAGAATACTGTGGGATCCCTTTAATACAATACTGCCATCATCTGGCATTACTTCATATGACATAAAAACCCCGATGCTTTCTACCCTTTTAACCCCCTTTTATAATAATCTTGTGATACCGTGTCTCCACCTACTGGCGATTGTGTTCACTGGAGCACTGATAAGCAATGAATTTCCGAATACACCCATGGGGACATTTTTGTGTAAATGTACCTATGAGTGTATTCCACCAGATTTATCAAACGTGTACAGAAAGCATTTGTTCGTATTCATGTGCAGATTGATAAATATTAACCGTAAACCAAAAGAGAAATTCCTAGCACATCAGCCACCGAGGGAGGCCAGAGTTTTGCCCAGTATATTCCTGTTTGGCATGGGCAGTATTGGATTTGCCCCAGTATATTCCTATTTTTCATGGGCACTATTGGATTTGCCCCAGTATATTCCTGTTTGGCAATTTCACCAGCAATTTGCCAGGTGTATTTAGGTGTGGAAATGGGAAGAGTTTCAAGTAGTTTTACAAATTCTCTCTCTTTATTCTTCACACAGCTACCACATCAAGAGCTCATCATGAGTACCTTCAAAGAAACCTTTTTGACAGTGATCAGCCTGTATTTACATCTGTTGGGCTCTTTGAACGCAGAGACTCCCAGGAATCTTTAAATTAATGATGGGTGATCACAGTAGGTGTGGTCTGCACTAGGGATGTACCCAGATATGAATATGTTATTCGGAAAGGCACAGATAATGCAATGGAAATGGATATTTATTCTAGCCAAATTTGCTTGTTATTATTCTGAAAAAGCCATGATTGATATGACTGTGCGTCAGCCATTTATGATTCTTCAAATCGATTCATATCATTGTGGATGTCACACGTTTTCTTTATGTAGCCTGAAGGGGGCGTAATTCCCACCTTGAAAAGCAAGCCGCATCCAGGGTGTTCAAATGAATGAACAATGAGTTTACATACAAAAAGAATCTTTCACTTTTATTAGACATAAACATTAGTAGCAAAGATAAAATCTGCATAGAAATCTAATAGGATAAAACTACACAACTGCTCTAGTAAGCACACCTCTATTTGACAGGCTCACCAATGATTCAGTCCAATTTACAATAGTTCTACAAATAATTCGGGGCTGGACAACATTCCAGGAATCCACTGGCAGAGACACATGTAGGTTTACAGATACACAGATACATAGCCAAGCTCCAAATACATGACCACCACCAAACAAATTAAATACACACTTAAAAAAAGAAGAAATTATTACACTTCCACAGGACCCCGTCTGAATGGCTGTCAGTAATCCAAATAGACACTACTCCAGGGGTAATATGGACCAAGCAAAAGAAAGGTACAATACAGATGCATAAAACTTAGTGTAGTTAAAAATAAAAATAAAAAAGAGAGAGATGAAAAGTATAGTTTGAGGATGTGGAAACATACCTCATAATTATATGCCAATATTAAATCAATTTGATGCTTTGAAAGCACAATAATTGCATTTC